>APFE031634852.1:117736-158282 GCA_000404065.3 Pinus taeda
ATTAACATTTCTTTTGTTCTCATCATGAGTTTCCTTTACTACCCTTTCACCATTAGTGACCATTTCTTGTAGCAACTTATTCAAATTTATCTTTAATTCGTCCATCTTATCGTCCATGCCGTTCATCTTAGCTTTCACGTCATTCATATTAGATTCTACGCCTTTCTTTAAACCATCCATTTTAGCTTCCACACCATACATCTTAGCTTCTACATCTTTCTTTAAACCATCCATATTAGATTCTGTTACTTTTTGTGTGAGTGACATTTGTTGCACTTGGTCTCGTAATTTTGATATATCATGTTGCATTTCTTCCTCTTCCTCATGAGTCATGCTAGAGCTTTCAAGTTTCTTACTAGGTGTTTGCATTTTCTTTCCTCGAGTCATCATTTATCGATAATAATGCTTTACTATGCTCTTTGAATTCCTTCAAACTAATTTTTCAAACCAAGCTTATGGAAAATTAAAAAAAAAAAACTACACACATTTTTTTTCATTTTGTAGGAGCTCGATATTGAATCTGATGTATCTTTGTAATTTCTGATCATCCAATTCTGAAATTGCGACCTAAGTAGCCCTCTGTGTCCTCTTTCCAATGCCACTAGTTTGATTGAATTTAGATTCTCCAAGGTAGAGTTATGCACAATCTCCCAAGATGACCTAATTATAGACCTTTTCAGAAGAGCAAACTTGTATGAAGTGCCATGTGTCACTGTTTTGACCTTTGGATCTAAAAAATATACACAGAAAACTAAAGTCCGTCCTCTTTCTGTAATTTCTTACAAAATTTCAATCTGATGCTCAAAACAAAAGTTATGACGATTTTCCCCAGGTCACCTGTTTGGAATGAAATTCCGGAGTCTCCAAAAAGGCCAACTTCCTCATATCATAACTCCATAAATATAACGTGAAAAACTATAAAATCTGGACATGAGGTTCATAACGATTTCGACCTAAATGGGGTTTTTTTTTTTTAGCATCTGAAATGTCACAGAAAAAAAGTTATAGCACAAATGCCACGATGACCTGTTTGGAGCAACTAAACCCTAGAATCCAAAGCTCTGATACCAATTGTTATGAAACCAGCGCACAAAAAGATAGAAAAGAGAGATAAATGACTTAGAATTCAGCCTCTTTGAGGGGGAAACCTCCTTTACATTACACAAATGAACAATTCTTAGATGATTCAAATGACAAAACCTCCTTTTTATATATAGCAGTCTAAGGGGTCACAATATAACCAAGCTGACCTAATAATAATAAAATAAAGGCACAAAAATAACAATAGAGGGATTCTATGGGGCACAGTAATAATAATAGAGGAACCCAGCAACCTGCTTGACACGTAACAACCAATGAACCTCTAGGGGGCTACGATATGTCCTCCTCCCTGTAGCCCGGGTCACAATAGGGAGGAATTGAACCTGGGTATTTTGAGTTTCAATGATTTCACATTTCTTAGATTAACCAATTGGGTTCCCCCTGGGACAAGTATATTATTTTCCATTATTAGTATGAAGGGAGTCAATATGTGATTGCGCATCATTTTCAATCCATGCATAGAAAATTATGAAAGTTTCAAAAGATTTTGATTTACTTTTCAACAAGTATACCCAGCACATGATAGTGTAATCATTAATAAAAATCATCATACATTTATTTCCATTTGTAGTAGAAACAGGGATAGGGCCACACAAATCAGAATGAATATGTGCAAGCTTTTAACGTGATCTTGAAGCAAAATCATTAAATGGTTGGTTGCTATGTTCTCCTAGGATACAAGCATCATAGTGCTTCAATTTCCTTAAAATAGTTGGAAAACTAGAAACATGATTCCTTTTCAACAAATGAAGTCTGTCATAATTAAGATGTCCAAATCTTGCATGTCGTAGAAGACTGAGATGGCAATGTACCTTCATTGTATAAAGAAATACATGCTAAGTTTCGTGAATGAGCAAATGTTCCTTGCAGCTTCAACAATCTTTCCCCCTCTATTTCAGTCATGAAAATTCTGTTTTCTAATGCTCTTTTATTTTTACTTTTCCATCAAACATATGGATGGAGTGTCCTTATTGGTGAATGTGAACAAGAGACAACATGTTTCTCTACAGTTCCGGAAGGTATAGTACATCATGTAGAAGAAAATTAGGAATTTCAAACAATTCAAGCCCGATGGTGCTAAGTCTAGATGGCTTTAGACTTGACTAGTCTACAAAGTACATTGCTCCATATACATTGTCATTGAAGTCTTTCCAAAAGGTCTTGTGGTAGGTTGTGCCTGTATCAAGTAGTGATGCATCTCTCCAAGAAGCAAATGAAGTATGGAACAAATCTTTAGTTACTCCAATGTTGCAATGGGAAACAATGTAATGAGCATATTTAGGTGTTTTACCTTTTTCTGGATTTGGTGTTTTATTTTTGTATTCTTTACTTTCTTGTTTGATTCTCTCCCAAAGGATTTTGTGTGTGGATACATCATGTCCATATCTAACACAACAAATGCAGTGAGATCAAATCTCTCTCCTTGATGGTGTTTATCCCGCCTACCTCTATGATTCCTCCTTCCACGTCCTCTTCTATCGCCTCTTCCTTTAGGATAGTCTTGTGATTGTTTCTTCTCTTTTTGCAGAAGGCACATCACTTCTTAAGGGGACTAAGATGTTGTCTTCCTTGCCCCAAAATCTTTCTTTTGTTCTACAAACTTCTCCACAAGAAGGTCAGAAGTAATGGCCTTGAGTTGCGTACTAGCTTGTAGGGATTCAAGATAGTGCGAGTATTTGGGATAAAGAGCATTGACAAAGGCAATAAGATGAATATCCATCTAGACTCTAGTGGCATTTACACCATGCATGATGGCTCTAATGTTTGAGGCTAGGGACAAGGGGACATCGTTTTTCAACTCAAGGTTGAAGAGAATAATCATCCATAACCACTTCCAATTTTGAGTGTGAGCCATATAAATATTTTAGCTTCTTTAATGCATCATAAGAATTTGTAATTGGAACAATATGAAGACTCACATCTTCACTTATAGTAGCAAAATTAGGACATAGGTTTTGTTATCCTTATTCTCCCAAATAACTAGTTCTTTGTCTCATATTGACTTAACATATATTATCATCTTCTCTTTCACAAAAACCTTTAATTTATATAACTAAAAAACATATAACTCTACTACCATATAATTAATTTATTATTTGGCACGGGCCGAGCAGATGCAATATGTGCCAATCTGAAGAAGAAACAAACTATCCCATGTTCTTCCAATGTATATCTATTCAACAAATTTGGCGTGAATTGGCAGCTCTGTATGGTTTCCCTTTGGTCAATCACGTTTCTACTATAGCAGCTTTCAAATGGTGGAGTGGACAGAGAGAGACATGGCGCCCCTTCATTATCATTGTCCTATGGTGTGTATGGAAGTGGAGGAACAAAATTATCTTCAACAATGTAAAAGAGCCTCTCAATGATATTTCACAACGCATTATCTCCATCTTTGACTCAGTTCCGAAAAAGGCTCTTGGTCCCTTGAGGTAAGGTTTGGAGGGGAACCCTTCTTCTTCCAGGACTTCTCTCTCCCAGGCTTTTGATCCACTGTTCCAGTTTTTCATCGTTTTTTGGCTTCTCATTGTATTGGTATAAGGGGCTTCTCCTTCATGTATCTGTTTTGTTTTCTACACTGTATCTGTTGTACATGCTTATGTATTTGCTCATCTCCATGTTCCTGATTATGTATGCCTTGTATCTGCTATATCTGCTATGCCGTTGTTCATCTACAAGGTACAGCTTCCTTCATGTATCTGTATACATGTATTATCTGCATCCATCTTCAAGGTTCCTCTCTCTCGAGCTATTTCCACATATGAATTATGTAACAATCTGCTCTGTTATATTTTCTCAATATAATACAATACAACTTTTTCTTTCTTTCTTAAAAATAAAAAAAAAAAAATAAAAAAAAAAAAAAAATAAAAAAAAATAATTAAATTTATTATTTAATTTATATACCTGTACTACTCTATGATAATTAATAACAGAGAAAATAATCCAAATATCTTTTAATGATTTTAACTAATTTCAAACCTACCGAAAAAACAAATTATCGAATAAATAAAATTACTCAAACCATCTCTCTCGTTCATAAACAATCGTAATTAGTCCTAATCGAAACTTTAGCAATCATTACAGTTTTTCTCTACTTCATAAACGTTTTTTTTTTTTTAATTGAATCCATTACAATTCAAAATCCGTCGATTTCGAAAAGTTGGTAGGGTCCCAAATTTTCCAAAATTCTCAATATGCATCCAATCAGACCAAATCAAAATTTCCTCAGTTTTCAACATAGATCAAATCAAACCAAATGTAAATTTTTACCTTGTAAGTTTTGATAATTATTTTCTGATAAAAATAAAATCTTCCAGCATTTTAAATTAAAGATTATGCTAGCCACATTAAGGCCATCAGTGAAGTTTCAAATTTCAACGCTAACTTCACTTTATTTATACACATGGGTTATTATTCATGTGTCTGATTCCAATGGTTGTTTCCTTACTTATGGAACACATTTCTATTTATTTATACACGGGTTTTTATTCACATGCTTATTATTATTTTTGATATTGTGGGAGGATATTATGCAAGTGAGCTTATATATATATATATATATATATATATATAATATATAATATATATAATTATAAAATATAAAAATTATTAATATTAAAAATAGATTTTTAATTTATACAGTAAAAAAAAATTAAAATAAAGATTTTTTTTTTTAAGTAATATTGGTGTATTTTTACAAAGTTATTGTTAAATATAAGTTGTCATGACAATTAAGTCAAGGTTATAGTTGTTTCTCTACTTCTTTAAAAGTAACGAGTATTTTACGATGAAAATATAAATAAAGAATCTCTAATGTTTAGAAGAATTATTCTCAAAAGTTTTTTAAGTACTCAAACATTGCACAACATAACCTTTGTATATGGTAGTGTCTAGGTGATGTAAAGAGATGTTAAAATAGTGTAGCTTGTTGGATTGGTGAAAGTAAGATGTTGTTATTACTCAGTTCTTCCAAGAGATTTATTTTTCGTTTGTACATTGACATACTCTTACAAGAAGTTGTTTTACATAAATCGTTATGATAATTAAGTCAAATCAAAATATTATTGTGCATAATTGAAATACACTACCCCGGCTCTAAGTAGGTGGTGGATGCTCTATAATCAAAGTTTATGAAACATCCTCAAAAGTTTTGTATGTAGTCAAACACTTGACAATCTTATACTAACGGATTCAACTTTCAAAGAAACCATCATATGATTTTCATGTTTAAGCTCTCAAATCTCTACCATGTACTAGCTTATTATCTCTTAACACCTAACATTGCATTAATTTGTATTGTAAAATACAATAATCATTTCATTCTAAAATATCTAGTGTATCAAGGGAGGTAGGAGCGGGAGGGGCTATATATTGCCTCGATGAACAAATAGAGTCTCAATATGCATGGGGATTGGGTATCGCTACCAATAACCAATCAAAATACTTGGCCCTATGGTAGGGGCTTGAACTATCCATTGTAAGAAGAATTCATCGACTAATGGTCATCGGGGATTCCACGATAATTATTCTACATGTGATTAAACTTAAAGAAAATTGCAACCCTCACAACCCTTGAATATTGCAAAGGATAGCAATGCAATTAAGAAATTTCAAGACAATTGAATTCTACCATGTAAAATGACATTTGAACTCAACAACATACGTGTTGGCTAATAAAGGAGCTCTCATGGATTAAGGAATGATGGCTCAAGACCATAATAACCAAATATTCAAACCATTACCATGAAAAAGGACAACAAACGCCAGGCAAGTCGTGAAAAGTTCAATGAAGAAAAAGATGGTATGAAATTTTGTCAGAAGGTTGGTTGGCAATATGAATTCTTATGTTCTCCTTTTTTGGTTGCTTTGAAATACTCTATTGAAGAGCTTTCAGATCGATGGCCCTTCATTAATAATTATAGTGGAACATATCATTCACATCACAATAACATTTGGCTATGGTTGTTGCACATATCTAACAAGCCAAACATTTGGAGGACATGCAATCTCTAATGTGATTGAATGAAGCTTGCAGGATATTAAGTTCAATGCCAAATTGGCAATAGCACGCTCATACTGTGTTGATTTAATGACGATAATTCTATGTGCTATTAGTGAAGTAAATGATGAGGAATGTATGGATGTCAGCATGAATGCACGAACTCATGGCAGATTGATATATAAACAGTTCATAGCCATATTACAATTACATAACTTGGGAGATTTTAAAGGGAAGCAAGGAACAACAAGCATGATTCTAATACAAAGAATGTGAAATTTCTGAATTTTTACAAGCAGAAATCCTACTGCAGTCACTAGTTTAGCATCTCCTACTTGTTATTTCATTCAACAAGTTATTTAATTTATAAACAGTGATGAAAAACACTACTGCAGACTACATTGACTTATAGATCATAAAATGAAATGATAAATGAGACAAAGACACAAGGGACATTGTTATTTTTGGACAACATGTCCCAAAAAAAACCCAATTTGGGAAAACCAGTGCAACATATAGAGGGTTTGTATTATTAAGCAAGCATAATCTGAGTACAGGTTTCCTCTCACATTAGCTAACCTTTAAGAGAAATCACAACAACAAGACATACATACAAGAGTTTACATCGTTCCCCAAGTTACAATTAATCCAATGAGTGATTTGACCCACCCGACAAACACTGCGAAGTCCATGTGCAATCATTGCATGGGCCAGCGTCTTACCTCTAGAATATTGTGCCATCCTTTCTGTTGGATCGATTTGCTAGATGAAGACTATTGTTCAACCCTCTTCGCTCAGAACCTTGCTTCTCCAACAAAATCTCGAACTACTTACGAATACTCTGCACTGCCACTACAAGAGCCCCTCTGGACTGCGTCAGCTTTGCGTGAACCCCTCCTAGGTCGCGTAGTCCTCTATGTTACCTCTACTGATGCTTAGGCTGTCTTAGCATCAACACTCCTCTTAGCGAGGAATGTGCTCTAGCAATACTTCTCAATCGAAGCATCACATTGATCTATGGCATCGATCCTTTATGTTGCTGATGCTTGGCCTGCTGCCCTTCATCCACTGCACTGCTGCCTATGACACTACCACTGCCACTGCTGCATCTATACTACAACTCCCTCTCAATATGCTGCATCATGTTGCTCATAGCGCTACCACTGCTAACTGCTGCACGACAACTCAGTTGCTAAGAAGTAAGCAACTGAAAAACTACCCAAAAGCTGACATGCTGGTCAGTCTAGATACCCTATGATGCTGAAGTTACCTCTGTTGCTAATCTATGGTGACCCTTTGATGCTACTAAGCTACTATTGTATCTGCTCTATGCTGTTGCTAATCTATGCTGACTCTCTGATGCTACTGCACTACTATTGTATCTTCTCCGTGCCTCCCGCACTGCTCAACACTCTACTGTGCTTCTTCATACTTTGGCACTCTAGCTCTGCCACTGTTTCTCCGGCATCCCTTGCACCAACTAACTCCCATCATTCTACTGTTGTCATTAAAAGATCCCGTAGCCGTATGTGATCCAAGAGTTTGGGAACCTCAAGGACCCTTCCCTCGAGTAGTCCTCCCAACTACAACACAATATCGCCCCACCTCTTCTCTAGAGGTGCATGAGCACTCATGGCACAATCCTCATCATCATCCTCTCCGTCAGATTTTGCAGGAGCAACCTTTGAGTTAGACCTTCCTTACCCTTCTTCTGAGGGCACTGAGTGGCGAAATGTTCTAGTTCCCCACATCTGAAGCATCTGACTTTGGTTATGTCTTTATTTTTCTACATCTGTTGCCCTTGCTATCTCACTGATGCGAGAGCTGCATCCTCCTCTTCCTCCTTCTTGACTTTGATTCCTTTGCCACTACTTACCACCTTGGTCAATTGCCTCTTGTCAAAGAGCTACCCACATCTCCTCCCATCTGGGGAGAAAAGCCTTGCCCAAGATACTCTAGACAAAGGTATCCTAGTCTTCAGTGACTGCATTCAAGGCAGTCCTGACCATGAACTTAGGATCTGGTGTAGACCCCACAGAAGTCAGCTGGTCTTGAATCCCTTTCAACTTGAGAAGGAAGGGATCGATTTCTTCTCCCTTCTGCATCTGATATTGTCTCAGCTAGTTCTCAAGCAACATCTTACGTTGAATGGAAGTTCCCTCATACAAAGTGGTCAAGGCCTCCCACATCTCCCTTACTGTGTCCTTTTCAGCAATATGTGGGACCACATGATCCTTGACCCTATCCAAGTTCATGCACTTCACCTTTTCTTGAGCCTCCTCGTATTTCTTGAGAGGATCAACATCAACCGGAACAACAACCACCGTCAAGGCATAATACTTGATGCGATTCTTGTCCAAGACTGCCAGGATCATGACCTTCCAGATGACAAAGTTGGATGCTCCATCCTATCTGTCCTGATCCCTCAATCCATTAACTGCCATCTATGCTCAAATGAGTGTCAAACATGTTCTCTTCTCCCTCTTTCATTGATGCTCGACAAAACTCGGATCTGGATTTCTTTGGCGTTAGAAATCCTCTAAGGAACAAGTTCCCTCTAGACTCCCTTTAAATCTTTATTTCTTTCACAAAAATCCTTCTGCCAAATAATTTAGAATCACCCTTCTCTGATCTTCCTTTGATGCTGCTCAGCAACCCAAATTTAGATTTTTTTGGCAAGAAATATGTTAATGCATTGAATCCCTCTACCTTGGTTCATTCTCTTCAGACACTGTTCTGCACCAGCAACAACAACGTCCCACTAGCACCTCAGATCTAATCTGCACTGCTCCCTCTGCCCCAGCAACTAAAGAATCTGAGCTCCTCAGGATCTGCGCAATCACTATGTGAGCTAGATCAACTCCTCCTGGCCACTACGTCACTCCTTCTTGGCTCAGAAAGATGACGTGGCTCTGCGTAAGCCTGACCTGCCCCTCTCTGCTTCTGTGCTGGCCTAGATTGCTGACATAGTTACTGCGTGGGCTCCTCCCACCTACTGGGTCACACTCACCTAACTCAGAATGCTGACGCATGCACTATGTGAGCCTCTGTGTCACCTCTTCTGCATTGCGTCACTCTCCCTCTATGTCTCTGGATCTGGAACAACGTTGTCACTCGCGACAGTTGCCTCTCTACAGTAGATTTGTTGGATCTCCCGTTGATGGCTTCAATATCCTATGATCTACAATCCTCTGATACCATGTGAAATTTTCTGAATCTTTACAAACATAAATCCTACTGCAATCACTGGTTTAGAATCTCCTACTTGTTATTTCATTCAACAAGTTATTTAATTTATAAATAGTGATGAAAAACACTACTGCAAACTACATTGACATACAAACCATAAACTGAAATGATAAATGAGATAAACACACAAGGGACACCGTTATTTTTGGACAACACATCCCCGGAAAAACCTAATGCGGGAAAATTGGTGCAATAGATAGAGGGTTTGTATTATTAAGCAAGAAGAATCTGAGTACAACAGGTTGCCTCTCACACTGGCTAACCTTTCAGAGAAATCACGTTAGCAAGGAATACATACGAGGGTTTATCTTGTTCCCCAAGTCACAACTGATCCAATGAGTGATCTGACCTTCCCAACAAACACCGTGAAGTCCCTGCGCAATCACTGTGTGGGCCAATGTCTTGCCTTTAGAATATTGTGTCACCCTTTCTGCTGGATCGATTTTATGGATGAAGACTGTTGTTCAGCTCTCCTGGCTTAGAACCTTGCTTCTCCAACAAAGTCTCGAACTACTAAGGAATACTATGCACTACCACTACAAGAGCCCTTCTGGACTGCATCAGCTATGCATGAGCCCCTCCTAGGCTGTGTAGGCTATTGCGCTGCCTCTACTGATGCTTAGGCTGCATCTCTGCTATGTACTTTTTGGCTCGAAACTTCCTCTCCAGTCCAAATCTCTGATTCTTCCCCTCTCACTGCAACTCAGATCACTTGTTTGATTTTCTCAGCAAACCACGCCCCAGAAAAATCAAACTGATTGATCAACTTGGTGTATCTCCAACTGACTCTCAAGCCTCCTCTTATACTTGTCCTATTGATGAATCAATGGTTGAGATTAAGTCCCTAATCAACGGTAAAGATTAAATTAGACTTTAGCTTCATCACTTAGAAGCTTCTCATCGATATTTTCATTAATACCCATAATATTTTTATTTTCCTAAGTTTAGACTTAGGAACCCCATTAAAAATATTAATTATTTTAATAAAACACAATCCGGGTGGACTTTCTCCAAACGATTTATGGCTCTTGGAGATCTCATGTGTTCTAGCCCCTCCACAAAATTTCGGAGCTAGAGCACATTTGATGCTACCCAAAATCAATAAAGAATAGGTAGGAAAATGGAGTTCAATCCTCAGACTCCTCTTATCACAAAGCAAGAGAAAATGAATCGCTAGTTGGATCGTCTAACTAAAACAATGGAGTATATATTGATCTTGCTCAATCGATGAAGTGAAATGGTAGCAAAGGAGAAGCATGCACATTTGTCACTATTAGACAAAAAATGTGAATTGTTGCAAAGAAAGATTGACAAGCTCCAGGCAATAATGCAAGAAAAAATAGCAATATTAGATATGAGTGAAAAGGTTGGAACCAGACATCAACCATGGAATAACAAGATCTTGTGTAGAAATGGAATTCAACCATAATGAGATAGATGAGGAACAAAAAGAAGCAACTGATCACGCACATTTGGAGCAGAGTGAAGCATGTCAATCAACAAAGGATGTATCTGAAGCCAATCCATCAAGATTAGGGTAATCATGATGTTATATTTGGATTTATGTATTGCAAATATATTTTGATCTAGGTGTTTTTTGGAAGGTTTTTAGAAAATACCAATATAGTTTTATATTTAATAGAAAGTATAGATAGGGGAAATTTTTTTTGGATATGTAAAAATTATGAAGCATATGAAATAGATGAACATGTAAAGGTTTTGGATTGGTAACCAGATTCAATTTTAATGCAAATCCTTACCCATTTCTTTAAAAGAAGAAGAACAAGAACTAGCATATCATAACATGATACTCAGTTCACTAAGGTGGCAAGAGAGAGTTTAATCATTTCGCTATAGAAGCACATGAGAGGAGATCAATCAATTCACTAAAGACAACAAACTAGAGAAACTCAATTGTTAAGGAATTATTGGACATTCTCTTCCTATTTAATGTATTAGTCAATCACAATCCATATCATACTCAATTAAAATAATTTTATCCATGCTTACCTTTTTCTAATGATTATTCATCTCCTGTAGATTTTGCCTAAGCCACCTTTGTTTTCTATACATAAACTAATTGTCTTAATTTCTCAACGCATTGGGCCAACTAGCCTTTACTAGCTATATTTATAGTGCCTTAGATTGGTGGTGTGTAAAAACTCTCATACAAACTACACACTATATGCTATTCTATATGACCTTAAAGGTATTTTTTTACTATACCGACCTCTATATCTCTCCTTACTCATTACATGTGTAGTTCTTATTCACATTGAACTCTATTACATATATGTTTACCCCATATATGACATTATCAATTTTTTAATTAATCATATCCATAAATATTATTCAATTTAAAAATATTATTTAAACAAATAAATTATGATTATGGTTGCACACCTAGCAATGATGAAATCTCCATTGGAAGTAGCAGCATATCATAATACATTGAAGGCAATGGTAGAGAGGGTCAATTAAGTTGTTTTCATTTGTTATTTTACTTGGTTTACCTGCCTTAGGCATTCAAGGGCATGGTATCCACACTTACCTTACTTATGGATGCTCTTCTCATATTATTTTTTGGCAACGTCAAATAAAACTTTCTATTATCAAAGAAAACATGATTACATTTTTGTGGAAACTTTCCATTTAAGGACATTGATAGACCCGAAGAAATAAACTACCATGGATTTGATAGACTCAAAAGAATCACTCGACTTTGGGATGGTGAGTGAATTTTCTTTCCTCCCTTTCTCACAACCTTGGCCCAACCTATAGGAGGCAGATCAACCAAAGTAATTTTCAAATTAGTGTTGAGAGCTAAAGGAGTTTCCTTGTCAATGTTAGAAGATGTCAATTCATGAGCATAATTCAACATACCCAAAGAGACATCTTTACTTACCAATTGCATGTTTGCAGTGGGAATTGAGATCCCTGTTGAATCCTCAGAAGGATGATGAGAAGTGACAGTTTTATCTTGATCCCCCATAATCATATCTTCTTCAAAACCCCCATCCTCTTGATCAGAGATACAAGAGGTCTCACCCTCTATAAGGGGCAAGTCACAAGGTTTCCAACTTTTATATTTATAATTTCTGTTGTACTATTTCTTATTGGAATTTAACAAAGAACGAGAATTATGTAGATGACTAATTTGAAGATAAACACGACACCAAAATGCAATATTCTTGTAATCCAGAGATTGGGTCCAATGGTAATCACTTATTTTTAAATAAATTTGATTTGACAACCCTTTGATAATGTAAATTTCCACACATATTCTTCCACTGGTGTACATGCCATACTACCCTTGAAAGGTATCCGTGGTAAGATAACAACCCAAGGAATTACCTATGCCCTGAAAAACTAAAAATTACCATAGATGGGCAGGAAAATTAAGAAGTCGAACCCATATAGTAAGCTTGGTAATGTCTGTTGTAGAGGGATTGAAATTTGAAAACCAGGGGGTTGTGAACATACCAACATTACCCTAGAACCAAGAACCACCAGTTAGGGCCTTGTAGTAATCTTATGGTTCAACGAATGACACTATGAAGAAACCCTTGAGCAGAAGATGACCTTTCACTTTTTAGTCCAGACCGCATGAATCCACTTATAAAGATCTGTTGAATGTGGCCATAAGCCATTAAGCGACAAATACAACCTAACTCAGTGTAGAGCTAAAGGTAGTCCTCTAGGTCTAGGTGTGAAAGTTCAGAAAAGGTCACTTCCTCAACTTTTTCCACTTGGAATGACCTAGGTGTTGCCTGGGACTATTGAGAGTTGGGTCCTATCTTGAGGGCATTCTTGAACGATAGATGCTTTGAGGCCGAATATGCCCCATCGCCCCTAGCTCTGTCATTCATGCAAGAAAACTTAGTAATTTAAGTAAACTTGTTGTTTTCATTTATTTACATTGTAAGCTAGAAAACAATATTGTATCCAACCATCTTCACTACTCCTTACATCAATGGTAAATATTATCCATTATTCAAGCCTTTCTTAGATCCAATAATGCGTAGAGCATTTTATAGTCACAATTCCAACCGACCCATTATAATCATGAATTATTTAAAGTGTGACTCTACAAAATGCTTAAAATTTCCACTAACAAAGAGCAGTTATTATAAATTAGGGTTATAATCAAACTTAGGACATTCAAAAGAGTTCCAATCAATATTTATGATTACTACATTAATTTCAATGTCAATGAAAAGTATTCATTTTCTAATCTAAATAGAGACTCTTAAAGATACATTTGTGAACGTTCTTTTTTGTTAACTAGACTCATGGAGTTTTGATCCAACAACCTTCACAAAAGGAATGCCTTAATAATACACTCTATTGCCAATTATTCTACGCATTGTGGGAAAAATTATGAACATTTACAACATATATAATTACATATCTTGAGCTCTATGAACTTTTCATAATTTGAATCATTTCATTATGGTTTAGAATACTTGGCCTTGATCCCTTATGGTTCTTCCTCCTCCACAACTATGTGACGTGGAGCCTTGGTAGGTAAACCTTTAACATAGTAAGATTCTTCTCTTCACAATAAACATGCAAGCATTCAATCTACTATACTCGGCCCATTACTTAAAATTGTATCAAAGTCTCGTAAATTTCTGCATAATTTAGGTGAACTTAGAAATTTTTTACGTCTTTATCTTAAGCTTAAAAGAGCTAGCTTCCAAGAGTGGAGATGGGAACCCATGTTTGCGTACGAAATTCATGAACTAGTAATAAGAGTAGAAAGGGATGTTAGTATCTCCTTTTCAAGCTTTCTCGGGTCGACCCCATAACCTCATCCCTTTCTTTGCCACATCAAAAGCCTCACTAATACTTATAGATACAAATTGCAAAGAGATGGGAGTGTAAAGTTCTCTAATAAAACTAGGTCATAATGGAGGCAAGTGGAATATATCTTAAACATGAAGTTGCATTAAAGACAATTTTATCACATCTAGGGTGAATGATTCCTTCTACCACCCTTAACCATGATGGTTGTATGGTATATATTCTCCCATTTGGAATAATAAGTTAGAGAAAGGACTAACATAATTACATGATGAAGCCCTCTTAAACTTTGTTAATTAGGACTAATGGAATGGTGATGACACTTATCCCAAAGTTTCTAGATAGGAATTCTTTCCATTCCCCCTCTTCCCCTAGGTGGAGTGTTTTAGGTTCTTAGGAAGGGATACTTGGGATGTTTTAATCTAATTAACCAAGCACATTTCATAAGGCTAGTTTGTACACCATGCCACATGCATATATCTATATTCTTCAACATAAATTAATGTATCTTTGATCCAACAACCTTTATTTGTCATATCTCATGAGGGTTTATGGACAATTCCATTGTGGAAATCACTTAGAACCAAAACTTTGCTCTCCATTAAAGATGATTTTCTTATAGTCATGGTTAAAGGTCTCTACATATGTATAGTTGAAGCTTCAAATCTTATGTGGTTGTTTGTTATTCAATCCAGAAAGGTTAACATCTTAGCCAATATATGACCAATTTACTTTTTGAAAAAACCTAATCCCTTGGTGACTTTGAGATTTCTTTTCCTTTACCCTCAATGAGTTTGAGATTTCCTCCTTTCAATGACCATCAAAATTAAATCCTCTTATTCTTCAAATATTGACATTGTACTTATTTGTAGGTCTTCATACCTACCCTCTATTTACTAATGATGCCAAATGCCACATAAATACAACAAATATCACATCTGATGGGACACTTCTACTTCCCAAGTCTTGCAAATGGAGATTCTAAAAAACCACTTATTAAATGAAAAACAACACTTACCCATTATACTTATTAGATTAAATGAAAAACAATACTTACCCATTATACTTATTAGATTTGATACTTTAAAAAACATGACACACTATTAGAAAATCACACAAAATAAATAAAACACCCCACTTTTCCTTTACCCTCAATGAGTTTGAGATTTCCTCCTTTCAATGACCATCAAAATTAAATCCTCTTATTCTTCAAATATTGACATTGTACTTATTTGTAGGTCTTCATACCTACCCTCTATTTACTAATGATGCCAAATGCCACATAAATACAACAAATATCACATCTGATGAGACACTTCTACTTCCCAAGTCTTGCAAATGGAGATTCTAAAAAACCAATTATTAAATGAAAAACAATACTTATACTTACCCATTACAGTTATTAGATTAAATGGAAAACAATACTTACCCATTATACTTATTAGATTTGATACTTTAAAAAACATGACACACTATTAGAAAATCACACAAAATAAATAAAACACCCCATAAAAACTCTCCAAAAAAACACAACACCCCACATGAAGGAAAAAAAACAAATAAATTCTACCAAATTTAATTTAAAAAATAAAATTCAATCTATAATGTCAATATTTTATAAAAGAAGTCAATACAACCAAATATTATTTATTTGCTTTGTCAAAGTTAATATTATTATTAACCAAAGATCCTTCAGTTTCTTATATTAAGTGCTCTATTATTCCTTCTCCAGCTGCACACCTTGTCTTGTCTTTGCATTCAGGACAAAGTGTATATATAGATATATTCATGACAAAGTGTATATATAGATATACTCATGACAAAATGTATATATATTTATTAATATGCATATATACATCCAACAACAAACCGCAAAATGCATTTTCTTCCTCTCATTTTGCAACCGCAACCACTAGAATTTCAAGCATCTTGCCACCCCATGTGTGGCCCTTTATGTGTCCTATGCCTTGCAATCCCTGTAGATTAATAGAATGTAAGATGCTTCTCGGTTTGTGTGTTCAATCCAATTATTTATACTACTGTCCTATATAATAGTTTCGACCAATCATGGTAGTTAGTTTCACCAAAGTGGCACTTCTTTGGGCCCTAAACTCTTTTGACTATAATAAAATAACTAAGGATGCTCTCCACTCTTCATTGAATGTGCAGTGGTTGACATATAACTTGGAGGCATTTAAATGTAGTTGACACTTAATTTGGAGGCATTTATATGTTTCTAGTGTTTATCGAATCGCGAGATAAAATATCATTAGTGGTAGCTATCACAACGAAAACTTTTGTTTCCCTCTAGATGAGACCTAGTCTTACATTAACTACGTTAGGTTATAAGGGACATTCCCAAACTTCAGTTTGGCCTCTTAGCTTTTAGCATTCATACCATGGTTAATTTTAATTTTTAGTTATATATTAGTTTACATATATAAGTTAAATGGTGTGAATAGGTTTAAGATATTAATGTAAATAAGAATGGTAATTATAGCCACGTAAGAATTTAAATTTCAGGATTAGAAGTTTATAAAGAAGTTTTTATGATTAATTTTTTTAATAATATACAAGTAATTTAATTACAATTTTTTTTGTCAAATTGTTTGAATTTTTTAGAGATTATTTCAGGTTTGACTTGTAGTTTGAGAAACCATGACCCAAGGGCATCTAAGCTTTCAAAATCACCCAGGGATTGAATCCAGCTAGGGCCACACCAACCCTTAGCATAATTTGATTTTTGCCCATAGAGTTTCAAATTAGTACCTTCACATCACAGAGTGACTTAACTGTAAACCCCATTAATATCTATTCTACACACCGTACACAATCACAATCTTTTATTAAATAATAATGAAGAAAAATATATTTTTTATTATATCTTAAACTTACGCATAAATTTCTAATAAAAAACTCTAAAATCTAATTTTTTTAATATTTAATAAATCTATTCCCCACTCTCTCATATATATATATATATATATATTAATTTTAAAAATATTAATTTATTTGTACCATTTCATCAAATTAAAAATATTTACTCCTTTCTTTCTTTCTTGAAACACTTTTTTTTTAATTGTGAATAAATAATAATAAATAACAAACAAATAAATTTTAAATTTTTAAAATATTAATTTATTTTGTCCCATTTCGATGAAATTTAAAAGATTTACTTCTTTTCTTTATCGAAGCACAATATTTATGAATTAAAGAGTTTAGATTTATGTGATCCATAACATGATTGTGAGACTAATTTCGGCAAAATCACATATATAATCATTTGTCGACGCATTTCGAACCAACTAGTGTGGTTCATCGTTAGGACAAGTTGAGGAACAAATCTGAGCGATCAGTTAAATAGGGAATGCAGGTCCTTCCAACAGCGATATTTGACCGGGCAACGGTTAAAAAGACTCCTAGATTTAACATGGGCCCAAGTGAGAAGGGTCAAGGTTTGTTAAATAAATTATTCAAATAATATTGTAATTTCTAATCTTATGGAATATCAATAATTAAAATCCTTAATCATAGGGTAAATCATATTTAAAGAGACCATAGTTTAATTTTATATTATTATTCTAATTATTAACTTCTCAAATAAATATTATTATTATTAATCTAATAGCCTATGGAATTATTTATTTTTTTAGTAATATTATTATATTAACTTCAAATTATATATTATTATAGTAATTATTATTTATTAACCTCAAATTATATTATTAATAATATTAGCCTAGGTAAATCTTACTAATTAATAATGTGAGTTGATTTTAGAAAGGAATAATATTACTATCGTTACTATTTTTATTTATATTTAAAGAGACTAAAATGATATCATCATTACCCTAAGTCTTTGGTAAAAATTCCACTATAGTAATATTATTCTTACTAACTTAATAAAACTGATAATACTGGTCTAGGGTAAATAATTAATTATTATTGATTAATAAAGTGACCGATGTTATTAAAAGAATGATATTATTATTACTAAACTATTGTTACCATATGAAAACAGTGGACAACTAAACAAAAGCAAGGAAAAAAATGAAGAAGAGGCTAAGACAAAAGGGCTGGGACCCAAGAACTGCTAATCTTCCAGCAGTCATCCCTATTGAGATTAATAGGTCTTTTCTCGATCTCAAGGGCTTCCCTAAATTTACAATGGTGAAACTGCGCAACTCTGCAATAACTTGAGCCTCTTCGATACAAACATGATGTTTAGTTTTCTCGGCATGCTCTGCAAGGGCTGAGGACTTGGCCCTTCCATGCTTCAAGTCTGTCGAGTGCTCACTAATGCTCTGTAAGGGCTGAGGACTTGGCCCTTCCATGCTTCAAGTCTGCACAGTTTCGCCATCATAAATTTAGGAAAGCCCTTGAGATCGAGAAAAGACCTATTAATCTCAATAGGGATGACGGCTGGAAGATTAGTAGTTGTTGGGTCCTAGCACTTTTGTCTTAGCCTCTTCTTCATTTCTTCCTTGCTTTTGTTTAGCTTTCCGTTGTTTTCATATGGTAACAATAGTTTAGTAATAATAATATCATTCTTTTAATAACATCAGTCACTTTCTTAATCAGTAATAATTAATTATTTACCCTAGACCAGTATTATCAGTTTTATTAAGTTAGTATGAATAATATTACTATAGTGGAATTTTTACCAGAGAATTAGGATAATAATGATATCATTTTAGTCTCTTTAAATATAACTATTATCATCAAACGACAATAAAAATAGTAACGATAGTAATATTATTCCTTTAATAAAATCACTCGCATTATTAATTAGTAAATTTACCCTAGGTTAATATTATTAATAATATTAATTTGAAGTTAATATAATAATATTACTAAAAAAAATAAAAAATCCATAGACTATTAGATTACTAATAATAATATTTATTTGAGAAGTTAATAATTGGAATAATAATATAAAATTAAACTATGGTCTCTTTAAATATGATTTACCCTATGATTAAGGATTTTAATTATTGATATTCCATAAGATTAGAAATTACAATATTATTTGAATAATTTATTTAACAAACCTTGACCCTTCCCACCTGGGCCTAGGTCAAATCTAGTCGTTAGGAGTCTTTTTAACCGTTGTCTGGTCAAATATAACTGTTGGAAGGACCTGCATTCCCTATTTAACTGATCGCTCGGATTTGTTCCTCAACTTGTCCTGACGATGAACCACAGTAGTTGGTTCAAAACGTGTCAACAAATGATTCTATATGGGGTTTTTCCGAAATTAGTCTCACAATCAAGATTTATGAATCCTTTTCATTTTAAAAAAGAGTTGCCATGCAAGAATACTAGCATTAAATGGCTTGACTCATGGGTCCACACCCATTACCCTTAGTGGATGCATTAGGTGACATTGAAGCCTTTTCAATGGTCTTATCTAAAAATTCAATTGAAGTTTTTTTATTAAAATGTTTTGTTTTGTTTTTTTTTTTTTTTTTTTTTTTCTCAATAAAAAAAGTTTCATTAATTTTTCAAAAGGATATAATTTATTTTTTTATCGTTTGTTTGTTTTTTTTGTTTTCCTTTCTATTTCATTTTGATCGGATTTGTTAGCGAGGAGAACAATGCAAAAATATAGAAGATATTTCTATTTCTTACATGAGTTTGAAAGGCAAAATGACCATATAACCCAAAACACAAACAAAACCAAAAAACAACTTGCAATTTTCATATTAGGGGAGAGGATTCAAAGCTTGGCCACCACTTGGGGTTGCAGGAAGGCCATGCCCTTTGTGAACATGATAGTCAATATGTGTCAGTCGCGCCTCAATCTCGTCCATCGCATGCTTTTGCAACACTGAATACGTCGCACAGAAACAAGACGCTTCAAAATTTCTCCCTGACTGTATTGAAGGTAATTAATGTAGGCTATATTCTCATTTCAGTCATCATACCTTTTTGGCGCATGACATCGAGGTTGGTCTAAATATCCCGCAATTGATCTGCTATCAATGCTAAAGACGGAGGATGCTCCACACGACCCAAAGACTGGGCTCAGACATGAGCCACCTCGCCCTCCACATTCGCTCCCCTCTTTGCATCCTTGTTCAACACCTCCGCACGGTTGGCCCGCTCCCTAGGCTGGCACCAAGGGTCGCCACCCTGTCGAGCACACCCATGTTGATGCAACATGTCCACCACCGACATCAGGTAGTCCAAGCACCAGGACTTCAACACAAGGGTGTCACACCACACGTTCCAAAATTTCAATTAGCCACCCAGCCCAAATTAACATTGTGCCCAAAGGCAACCCCTTGACAGAGGGGTTAAATAGGGAAGGCCCCCCATTGTTGTCTCCTTAGAGCCCTGAAGCGAAGACCAACTTCAGAGAAACACCCCCCCAAGAGAAGAAACAAAACCAAACGACAAAATATTGACATAATTCACAACACAAAGTACAATTGAAACAAAATGCAGGCCTCCTGCTTACCGAATTACCTTCACAAGCATGGCTCCTCTTTGTCCAACCCCTACCAAGACATGCGCATTGATAAATTGAAACACGAGGCACCTTAAAAACATTAGTACCTCAAACACTCTGGGTAAAAAACGGTTACCCTCACAACCACGACTAACACCAAATAACCAAAGAAAACCTTCACGCTCAGGTCGCCCACCTAGAGGATCATGGGGTCGAGAATCGTTGGTCACATTACCCAAGAATCTACACAAACAAAGCATACACATGAATCGTTGTAATATGTTGGAGTATCTGAATTACCTAAGAGATGACTTTGTCCCCTTCATTGATGCCCACAACGTTACTATGCTTGGGTCTTGAGGTTACCTTCTTGTTGGTTGAGTCGAGGCCATGACCTTGCCTACTTGAAAGAACCAACACCCATTCACTAGCCGACCTAAAATCCCAGATAACTATTTGGTCTACTATTGTACGCTTAACAACTTCATAAAATCAAACTATATCCACTATCATTTTTCTCCACTAGTCGAGACCCCAGCTTGACTCTCCACAACAACCCCAAATGAACCAAAAAAGTAATGGCGTCCACAATCCAAATTTTCATCTCCGGATTAAAACATCTACTGCAAATGCCATGGCCAAAGAAATAATAACCCAGATTATTTCGAAAACCTTCACCTAAGCCGAGGTCTTTCGTACTCTACATGATTTATCATCATTGCTGGGTACGCTACACGATTTACCATCATTGCTGTCGTGTGGCAGGGCGGACATTGCCCGAGCCGAGGTTCTTTCCCAATGGATCACCCCCATCGGGGATATTAAAAGGATTTATTGTTTTTTATTAGTTGTTTCTTTATTTTTTAGTTTAAATTCTTTGCTTGTGAATATAATTCACATTCATATATGCATTTTTCGAAGTAGAAAAACAACCAATAGGTTCATATTTCAGTAATTGTGTCGTAATAATTATGGATTTTTAATTAAAATTTAAATAAATACAAATTTTAGTATGAAATATATATATATATATATATATATATTTTTTTATCATATGGAGTGATGATAAGATGGACTATTCACCACTTTTCATGATGTTATTGGTTCAAATCTTCAAATGGCTTTATGTGTTACTTTGAGTTACCTGAAAGGTCAGGTGAGGTTGATATGCCTAGAAAGTATAAATTCTAAATGATGTTATTAGTTCAAATTTTTAAATGGCTTTATGTGTTACTTTGATATGCCTAGAAAGTATAAATTCTAAATGATGTTATTGGTTCAAATCTTCAACTATACTTTCTAAATGATGTTATTGGTTCAAATCTTCAACTAGCTTTATGTGTTACTTGAGAGGTAGTATAATTCTAACTTTTAGAATTGATTTTTTAAAACATTTTTATGTTATACTATTTATAAAATTGTTTATAAATCAAATAATTTTTAAAACTTTATAATTGCAACATATATAATGAGTTTTTATTATAAAATAAGTTGTTTAAAATGATGAAAAGAAAAAAATAGTAAAAAATTAAAATAAATTTAATTTAACTAAAAAGTTAATAAGATTAATTTAAAATATGTATACAAGTTAAATGAATTTTAAGTTATTTGTATATAAAAAAAATAGAAGATTCCTTATTCATGTGTACAATCTCCAAAATCAAAATGTTATATCAGTGAAATAAAAGGAAAGTGATTTGGTAATAAGAGATGAATTCAACTTATAAAGTGAATAGTAATCTATATTTTGCGTGAGAAATACGGTATTATTTTAATGGTAGAATAAATAAAAATTTAAATGAATTAGGTATATTTTTTAATATAAAGAAATCTAAAATTAGAATAAAATTAATATATATATATATATATATATGAAAATGTAATTTTTTTTGTGGTATTTTATGTAATTGTTTTGGTATTATAAAATATTGAAAAATAGATATTGTAAAATAAATGTTTAAATTTTATAAAATATTTTAATTATATGTTTGGAATAATTTTTAATGGTGGAAAATATTCATTAATTAGCTTGAGCTCATATATTAAGCAAATATTCACAATAATTTTGTGGTTCTACGTTTTCTGATCTAGGGTTTTAATATAGTGAAGTGTAGATTTTAGCGCTTTAATGGCGAATACAAGGATTTAGCGCTCCCTTCTCTGCCAACTCCTGACATAGAGGCTTTCAACAATTTGGTAGTCAATGGTCTGAAATATTAGAAGGCGAAGACATCCCGTTTCATAAAAAAATTAGAGGAAATTCCAAATGTTGAAGTTTGTACTCCTCAGGCTAGGATGTAGGCTATGCATCTTGCGAGAAGAGGTCTAGTAGAGCAATTGACGGGGATATAGCGCTCCTTGCGCTTAGTTAAGTTTTGGGTAGAAAAAAATGGAAACCAATGATTAAAGGAGCTATTTTGACCTCTTTTCGTGGCAAGGGTTTCTTTACCTTTTTCTTTGAAAAAGGTGGACTGAGACCTGATCTTTCGCCATGGCTCATATTTTTCAAGTGAAAAAGGGTTATATTTGGATTGGTGGAGTCTAGATTTTAATCTTGAAAGTGATGTTCCCTTTGCAGTTCTAGTCTTGTTAAAGCTCTCATTTCTTCCTTTGATTGCTAGAATGAGAACATCTTTCGGAGTATTAGGAATGCCCTAGGGAAATACATTAATCACACCAAGCCACAAGATGGGTTATTTGCTTGTGCCCAAATCTCTATGGAGGTGGATCTTGATAAAGGGTTACGTGTGGTAATCAATCTAAATTTAGACAGTTGGTCTCACATACAAGAAGTGTATTATGCCCAATTTCCTTTCAAATGCAAAATATTCCATGAGCATGGTCACTTTGCAAGGAATTGAAAAAAGAAGCAACAAGAGAAACCATCCAAACCAGCAGAAGAAGGGGATCTTTCGCAATAACAAAAGAGAAGAAGGGATTCAGCCAAATAGGATAAAATTTAATTAAGACAACCAAAACATAAAGATAGTTTGGACCAAGGAAAAGGTCTAGCCTCTCCCAGGAAAGGCGGGCCAAGCCAAGGTGAAGGCACCAATAAAACCAATGCTAAGAAGTTAGCTAATAACCCTTATGAAGTGTTGAACCAATTAACCGAGGAAGGGGAAATCCCCCCTTCATCAAAAAGGTCAGATTTATTTGCGGATATTGAAATTTTAGATGAAAAGACAAACAAGAAACTTATGCCTATAGAAGAAGCCTTGATCCTGATGCAACAAGAGCAGGTTTCATCCTCTGAAGAGGAATAATTTCTCTCTCTTGGGAATCCGCGCTTGGGACCTTCCCTAGAGAGCCTTACTGATGATTAATGTAACACCTTCCAGGGTAAATGTGCGTATAACCAACATAATAGGAATGAAAATACAATAAACATATCAGCCATCAAATCCATAAATACATCAATACCTTTACACATGAAAATCATGGGAATGGATTTATCTTTAATGAATGCAATGAACCAACCAGAGATGGGACTACCACGTTCCACCCGACCATAAATTGGCTGAGCCAAGTCTCTCTTCAGCCAATCACCCCCGTGCCACATTCGAAGCATGAATGTGGGATCTCAGAGAACACATCATTCAAAACTCATCCAGGGCTTCCAGAGGCCACCCACCTCAACCCATCAAACAATGATTTAACCTCACGATCAGACATCACCAAAAACCATCATTAGGTTGGTCTCCATCCAAGCCTTTCAGGGCTTCTAGAGCATTTTTCCAACCAAGGCTTCCAGAACTAGTAACTCAACCCACAACTTATATAGGGCTTCCAGAGCGCTTGTCCAAACAAGGCTTCTAGGACTAGTAACTCAACCCACAACTTATACAGGGCTTCTTGATCATTTATCCAACCAAGGCTTCCACGACTAGTAACTCAACCCACCAAGGGCTTCCAAAGCGTTTGTCCAACCAGGGCTTCCAGGACTAGTAACTCAACCCAAACTGTTACAGGGTTTTCAGAGTGTTTGTCCAACTAGGGCTTCCAAGACTAGTAACTCAATCCAAGTTGTTACAGGGCTTCCAGAGCGTTTGTTCAACCAGGGCTTCCAAGACTAATAACTCAACCAAAGCTAAGGAAACATGAGAACCAACCCAAAACAAAGCAATGAAAGTAAACCCACAATCACCATGGCTATCCAGGAAACGGCAAGGCTAGGCAATCCACTATTGATCCAGACAATCCTCTATTCCAATGATAGATCACAACCAAGAAACCACATGCATGTGCCATGCATGCTAAAATAGTGAAGAAACCATACATGCAACTCTATACCTACAAGAAAATTTGATGTAGCTACTGATGCTAACGCCTTCTTGCCCTTCCGTTGCCTTTTTTCTCCAAGAATCCAAGTATGCCACACCCACCAAGAGTGCTCCAAGAAAACTCTAAGTCTCCAAGAGCATGAGAGAGAGAGAGAGAGAATAATGAGAGAGCTCCAAGACTGAACTGACAAAAGGTTCACACTGAAATGAAGAAGCTTGCCAACTAATCTCATAAGCCTTTTTATTAATGAGACCTCTATTTTCTTCATTTTCCATTATTTTCTTTCACTTTCCTCCTCACATGCAACCTATGACCTTTCACCTCCTTTTTCTCCTATTTTCCATTATTTTCATAAATAAATGTGAAAATTAATTTTTTTCATCTTTAATGCCTTAGCCATTGCCTTTTCCAATTTCTTTAACCATAAACAACCAAATGAACACCCACTAGGATGCCCTGCCCACCATTCAACTTGGAATACATGTCCCATAATTTGTGGTATTCATGTATATTTTACAAGGAATTTTCACAAGGGTTGTTACAGAACCCTCCCCCTTAGGGGAACACCATCCTCGATGTTCAATGACACCTATAACCAACAAGACTGCTGAAAACAAAACATACAACCCATGGAGCTTTATAACACAACTCGTTGCAATGTTTATAATGAAAGACTTGCTCAAAATCAAAACCTCATGACAACATGATACCATCCGCATACTGGAGCTTTATAACATAGCTCATTATGGCATTTCTAGTAACCACATATACACATTTTCTCAACCAAAAAATAAAGGAATACGATGCCTATATCTGTAACAAGAAAATCTAGAGGATTACACCTCCATACTCAAAGTAATACCAGGATTCACCTCCTTCCTAGGAATTCTAGAAGCCACTACAAAGTCAAATCTTCATCCAATGTCCAACGCTATAATCTCGTGCCACTTGTCCTCTCAATGAACAGTTACCAACCCATTTTTCCAGGGCACACTCTCCATGTGAATCTAATTCCATTTGGCAATGTTAATGACCAAAACAAATCCATCTGTGACCTTCCCTTCTTTGCTACACAGTCCCTTGGGAATTCGATCACCCCTTTTGTGTAGTCACTCAGCTTCCAAGTTCTATTGGCACCCCCATCCTGGGCAGTCCATCCCTTAGAGAGGCTTCCTCGCATTGGAAGATACAAAAACCAAGGAATATCCCTGCCTTAAAACCATCATACCAGTCATAACATGCTCATGGAAATCAATGGACACAATTGGGTACCAGTGTCCCACAATTAGGTACCATGTCCCACAATGGCCTTGATTCTGAAGTGCTCTACTAGAATACTGTTGCATTTCTAATTTATTTCATCGTTGCTGCTAATTCTTGTAGTTGATTTCAACCACCCAACTGGGCATGTTCATGCTTCCTGTACTAAGAACATAAACTCCATTAGATTCAAAATAAATTGAAATAGCTTCAAATCATACCTCATTGGTAGTTCGTCAATAAGGTACACTTGGAATCCTGTTTGCTTCTTGTCACAAGAAGTCAAACTAGCATCTTTGACCAAATCAGCATGTATAAAAATATCACATCAGGCCCAAAACACAACCATCATAGATCAAAATCATAAATCACATGTAACCATCATAAACTAGAATCATAGATCATAAACCAGAATCATAGATCATAAATCAGAATCATAGATCATAAACCATAATCATAATTCACATGTAACCATCATATACCATAATCATAAGTCACATGCATAATAAAACTAAAATACAATACCAATACCTATCCTTTGTTCTTTTGTATAAACACCGGATCAGTTGCCACACCCAGCAAACACCCAGTGCCTTCTCCTCTACCAGGTGCACATATGCATAGTGTGCATCACACACATACAACCACACCTGATGCACAACACCATGCAATACATGCACCTACACCTAACGTACAAGGCATACACCTATAGCCAGTGTACAACACGATTCATCCATCTATACCTAATGTGAAATACCACCCAATACATCTACCTACACAGAGTACAACTCGTCGCCTGGGTGTAGGCAATATAGACAACCTCTCAAATCTGGCTACAATTTCTTCAATATCTGGCTGAATTCTTCTCTCTTTCTACAGGTGTATAAGTCATCTATTACTAGCCTGACTGCTTCATGGGTTTTCCCTCTGATCACCCCAACCTTGGTTATTGTCCACAATTAACAAACTGAGCCTCTGTTCCTATCAGAACTGTAAATCCATAGGATTTACACAACACACTATTGGCGAGCTTTTAAAATGGGATTAATGCAATACACTATCGGTGCGTTTAAACATGAGAAAATTGCATTTTCCTACAAAATACATAATTGGCAGAGATTTCGTTCCAAAGGAACCAAATACACTATAGGCGCTTTTCAACACTGTCACGACTTCCAAATGGTCTTGGTGTAATTCCAAAGGAATTACACTATTGACGCTTAATTTCCAAGACTTTGCATTAATCGAAAGTAACACTACCGACGCTTTAATAATCAACCCTTTCAACACCCTTTCTCCTGATGCGATAATCGACAATCGTTATCGGTGATTCGACAGTTCTAAAAGCCTGGCTCCTCCCACTCCAACTTCGCGATGCGATAACAAACGTGGACCCGACAACTTATCCACTCCACTTTATGGCATTTCGGGTCTGAGCTATTAGAGTTCGGACTTCGATGATTCCAATGGTCTTCCACTCCACTTGTGGTTCTCTGACGCAACATTGGTTCGGACTCGATACGGGTATGAACCAAATCTAATAATTTTTCAGGTCCGGAATTATGCTCCGGCTAAAGAAATTTCATGATTTCTCTGTGTAGACAGAGTTTGGCCACAGAACTCTATAAAATGATTTAATAAGAATGCGCTCGCCGATATGAAGGGAAAACTCCCCAACAGGTCTAATATTAAGAGTTAATTGAAAAACAAAGGCTGAATCACCATTTATAAACTCAGAAAATAACAGAACTGCACTGATATATTCATAAAATACCAATTTACATGGAACCATAAAGGGAGATGAACAAAGAGAGGTTTTTGCAGATGATAATGCTTTCAAGCTCTACCCTCTTAGAGTCCGGTTGTTTCTTATTTATAAATAATAGATAAGCCCTCTCGGTCCTTATCCATACAAAAGCAAGCCTTTTACATAGAGTGGTTTAAAGCCATAAAGCTACTACAACTTATCATAAAGCGACTATTACAACATGGTTTTTTCTTAATTCTATCTTTATCTTAAACTAGAAAAGCATGAAACTTGCTAGCTAAAGGACCCCACTTCCTTGCCTATAGATTTTTTTGGATTTTTGGAATATGTTTGAAGATTTTTTTTCCCTCTAAGTCACATGCTCTTGCATCAACAACACAATGAGTACACACACCGCAATACCATGACTAAATGATGCACATACATAATAACACATGCCCTCAACACAACATGTATGACATGCAAACAATACCACACGTGCACCAATACCATATGTACAACATGTACACAGTGCCACCAGTATACTGTACCACCTGCACAATGTGTGCACAACATCACATGTACATGGTGCCACCTACACAACATGTACACAACACCACATGTACACTACACCACCTGTACAATGTGTACACAATACCACATGTACATAGTACCACACACATGACATGTACGTGACACCACATGTACACAACACCACATGCACACAACACCACTCGTACAATCATGCACACCACACCATATGTACATAGTGATATCACTATGATAATTCTTTTGAATTAAAAAGAAAGAAAAACCAAAGGTAACCACAAACCGCTTTTGGAGATCAGGACCTAGCCTTCCTGATGCTCAGAGAGGGCTCTCTCTTTAAAATTTAACTTTGTTTTAGTTAAGATGTTTTTAGGCTAATTATGATTGTTCAAAAGGGTTTTTGATTTTTTTTTTGAGATTTGGTGGTGGGATCTGCTTAGACAAATGGATAAAATGATGTCTTTAGACCATTAGGCTATGGAGCCAAAAAATAAGTGAGCGAAACTGGATTAACTCACTAAAGGGAATGTTCCAAGGGCAAGATAATAGAGTGTTTTTTCAGATACTTGAGACAGAGGGGTGAAAGGGTTTCACTCGGGGTGAGAGAGAAGTTAAGGGTTCTTAGTCTCTGATAATGAATGAGGAATGAAGGGGTAATCAAGATCAAAGGGCAATTAAGAATCCTTTAACCTAGATATTCAAGAAAATCAATCTTAACCAAAGAGAAATTAAGAATTATGTAATTTAGATATCAGCAGAAAACATTTAAATGTATAACTGCTAAGACAAAGTGTAATGAAACAAGTTCTGAAGTATTATTCCAGTTATAACATTTAGATAGAGAAACACATTAAAGATTATGAATAACTTTGAGAAAAATAACAATAACACATGAAAATAATTGTCTGAAATTTTCTCAACACATGAATCCTTGGAAATATCTGATCTTTATTTATCAATCTAGCTTGCTCGCTCAGCAAATGATACAATAACCTTCTGGGTCTTCTGATAAAAAAGTTTATAGTAATGTCTAATAGAATCCACCCTACATACTTCGAATTTTGAAGTATTTATACAAATGGATTTACAAAATATCTGAAACTGTATTTAGAACTAATCTAGGAAAAAAGAAATATCTTCATGCAAGAAGATAGAGACAATTATTGAACTATTTCATGCTGTCCCTTTTATTTTGGTTTTGCTAGCTTTGATCTTTTGCCCTTTAATCTACTTTGTCATTTGATCTTTCACGCTAGATGCTTCATCTAATTTAGCCTTTCATCTTATACACTTTGACTTTGTTGATCTGTCAATATCCTTTTACCATGTTGTTTTACTTTTACTATACATTAACCTTTTTACTGCATATTTCTATAGTAAATTAGTTAATTTCTCCCATGTTTCAACATCAAGTAATTGGATTTTTAGCATCTTTCTATATGTTTCATCTGCCTCTGTGTATTTGGCAAAAGTAGGCTTGTTGATAAACAAGTGTTTTAACTCATGCTAGAGGTAAAACAACTTTTCAAATGTTTGGTAGAGTACTTTGCTTGTTGGCAATGCCTTCATTGATGATGTATTTACCCGATCTTTTGCTACCTCTCTGATTTTCTTGTTGTAATCCTCCTGTGTCATCAACTTATCATTTATCAGGAAGGGATTGGGTAATCCCTTTTCTATCAAAATCTGGAACTTAGCCATAAACCTGTCAATGACTAGTTGCATGTTTTGAAACTTATCCTCCAAGTTTTGCATCAAGTTCCTCTTGGAGAGGACCTTTTTGACCTCCAAAATTGTCTCTATTTTGTCCTCTATTTCCAATTCCTACAGCTCATACTTATTCTTGGTGTTAAGGAATTGGATAATTCTAGCAGCCTCTTCTGGCATTTGTCCTAATTCTGCTTTTACTTTCTGGATGGCCTCTGTAGCCAGCTTTATCAAATCTATTTGCTCGAAAATCACTTGAATAGATGGCCAAATATCATTGACAGAGTTAATGATATTGGACCATAGTTGTTCCTTAGCCTGCCCAAGGGGTTCTTTTAGTGTTAAGTCCTTGTCTAGGGCTTTCAATCTTTCACTCGTCCTGGTAGCCTTTTGCACTTCTTCTTTGTCCATGATTTTGGCAAGCTTGTAATCAGTTTCCAAGCTTGTCACTTGCTCTTTGAGCTTATTCATCTCTATGGTTTGTATGGACATTTCTTCCATAGATTTAACCAATTTTCCTGCTTCTTCACCTAATGTACCTGTTGCTGATGTAGATGTTGTAGAAACTGGTAGTGTTGTGGCCATTGGATCTATGGGAGCCAATGAGGCTGCCAATGTGGAAGGAACAACCATGGTAATTGTTGGGATGACATTTACCGAGGTAGTGCCAAGATCAGTTTGTTTTAATTGGATTAAGCTATCAAATTCCTTTTCTGTCTCTCTCAACTGATCATTGAGTTTAAGGACTAAGTCCATCAACTCTTCATGCTTAGTTTGGCTTTCCAAGACTTCCTGTGTCTAGGGGTGCTGCAATTGAGGTATCTTTAACTTTTTCTTGAGGGCTGTAATGTCATCATTCTTATTTTTGATTAATTGTTTAGTAGCCTTGATGTCTTTGGGATCATGTCCCACTTCAATTACCAAGTTTTCCAAAGATTTGATTTTGGTGTCTTTGGCCTGTGAGGAGGCCTTTTCCAACTGATATTGGGCCGAAATGTTATTCAGTGAATTCTACAACTTATGTGCAGCCATGGCCTTTCCTGTAAGGGTGAAGTAAATCATTTCTCCAACCTGCTTGTGAAATTTAATTTGGTCAACAGGATGAATATCTCTTGCCAATACTTCAAATTCTATCTTCTTGAAATTTGTTGATGTTCTTGGTTGTTGTACAGTTGGCTTCATGAAGGACATTTGCATCTTTCATTCCTTGATGTCAAAAGATGACATAAACCTACTTTGATTAGGTGGTGTAAGCTTGAAATACTGTGCATAGGATTCCGCCTTTAGTTTCTCATTTCTCATTTTAATCTCCTTGAGCCAGTCCTTAATGCCCCTATCTCTATCAACAGGCTTATTGAATGAGGAGACTTCTACATTGAGCTACCTTTCTAAAATTTGAGTTTTTGATGTAGATGGCTCCTATGTTTCTCCAGATGGAGCTGTGCTTGTTCTAATGTCTAACTTAGTATCAGTTATTTCTACTGAGCCTTCTGTGTCTTCCTGTTCTGAAACAGGATTGAGCCTAGGCCTTTTTCTCTGGCTAGCTTCATACTGTACATTGGAAGTGTCCATACTTGAGTTGGAGGCTTCCTCTCTGTTCCTTTTGGGATTCTTTTCCCCATTCTAAGGAGTCTGCAAAACAAGAGGGGTACTCATGGTTCCTTCTTGCTCTGGTATCTGCAGGAATGAGATTTCATCAAGCTGTTTCTCTAAATCAAACAAGGTATTTTCAACATCTACCTTTGCACTATCCCTGTCTATGAGAGTGCTTTCCAACCACTCAAATTGGTTGGCATATCTCTCTATTTCTGGTATAGGGTGATGAATGTAAGGTCTCAATTTGACCTTTTGTTTTAGTTTGGTTATAAACCCTTGAGGGTCATACCTCCACATGAAACTATTCTTAAACTTCATTTGTTGTAGAATTTGACCCGCTTCCTCTCCTACCTCTCTAGTATTGCAAATAAAAGGGCCTAACCGGTTTTTGATCTTGAACTGAGCCTTTTTCTTGGCTAAGACAAAGTTGATATCATCAGAATTCATTATCTGCCTATAATATTGCAGAAAAAATAACATCATAGGGAGGTATTTGGATAGTTTGTATAGGTCAAGCTGGCAACCATAGATTCTTATTTCAGTGTGATTTTGGTAAAGGTGCCAATCTCCCACCTTAATTTGTTTGGACAACTAGAGCACTCTTTTGATTTCTTGGCTTATTCTAGGTGGAGGCCTTCCTGTCAGCATGGTCATGATTGGATGGGCAAAAGAGTCAATGAAGTTTGTGTAGGTGTATGATGATGAATACCTATGGAATAGTGGTGTCCAAAATATAACAAACCTGAGCTGGCCTTTAGTATCCAACTTCTAGATGGTGAAGAGAAATCTGACTGACTGATAATATAAAACATGTGGTAAAGTACAGATGAGTACTTGAATACTTTCTCATTGTGCATTTTGGTAAATTGTTCATGCATCCTTTCAACTATGAACTGGGCATAATTGTACAAAGTGGCATGAGGCTTTCATGGGGTGAAAATGGACATGAAGGCTAGGATGAGCTCATCAATGTATTCATATGTGGTATAACCTAGAATACATGATATCATGGGTACAATTTGTTTTCCCCTTTCAGAGAAAATGGCAGAAACATATGGAGGGGCATCTTTAGGAATGTGCTGCTCCTCTACAATGAAAGTTTGGAATAGAAGAGCTCAATTTTGTATACTGGTCTAACAAATACCCAATGGAGAGTGGGGTCAGGTTTGGACCTGGTTGGACTTGCAACATTTCATTGATTGACTTAGTTGTAATAGTGAAAATGACCTTTTGATGTGGGGACATTATAGCTCTCTCACTGGGAATGTAACAAGCATGGCACAAGTGCACAATCTCAGGAAAAACATGTGCTTGTGGAAACTGGTATTTAGGCAAATTGGACTCCCAAAGGTCAATGTCATCAGTATGGTTTAGATATCTATCCTTAATCCAACAAGGAATTTTGAGCAAGAGTGTATAGGCAACCGTGTCTTTGATTTGAAAATCCTTGTCTGCCAGGGGAAGGTGGTTAAGGTCCAAATGAGGGGTTGACACTGGTCTGACATCCATGGCATCTGGGGCAGCCATAATTTAGTTCTTGTGGATTTGAATTTGACTTTTGCGGGTTTATATTAGAGTTTTGAAGGTAATTTGGAAGCTTTCAGAAGGGTTTTGGGTATTTAAGTCAGGCACACTCTTTAATTTTAAAGTAATTTCAATTAATTTTACTCAATTAAAACACTTTAAAGACTGAATGTTTTCAAATTGAAAGGGCGTCTGGTAATTTCTCTTCAAATACCTGGAATTTAGGTGAAAAAACTTCAAATTGGTGTTCTCGGCAACTGCAGAAGGTTGAAAAAGATTTGGTACAGACTGAGAGCTTGATTGGGGTCTCTACAACTTCTTTAGGAGTGAAATTGAGGTCAACTGGTAATTTTAGGTTTTGAAGGTGTCGTAATGGCTTGCAGAGGTTTATAAAGAAATTGATTGAAAAAGGAGAAATAGGGCTTCTCAGCCTTTTTTATTGAACAATGGTCATTTTTTGGTGGGTGAATTACGAATGAATAGTGGGCGGTTTTTCAGGTTGGGTGGGGAGGTGGTTTCCCAAGCCATTACATCGCTTTATCGAGGAGGCATAATTTGGGTGAGGTCACCCGATCTACCTTAATGCTTGACACGTAGAAGACGGAGGTCCGGGCAATACCACTTTATCGGGTGGGTAAAGGTCAGTTATGGGTTGAACTGATATGGCTACGAATCATTAGATTCGATTGCTGATAATCAGACAACAGTCGGGTGACAGATTAGCACGGATGAAATGGGCAAAGTTTTTTTTTTTTTTGGGGGGGGGGCGCTTTAATTAATGGTGGTTTGTGATTATTATGGAGTTAAACACGGGATTATATGATCAGACGGGGTTAATGGAGGGCTTATCTTAACTTTACGAAGAATTGGTGAGTTTAGAGGGTTTTGTCAGGGGGTTAGGGTAAACATATAGTTTATAGTTAAACTATGGGTAGGGGTAATATATACGGGGATTTATTTATATATGAGGAAAAAGGGTATATCAGGAGCTATATTATTAAGTTAGAAATTAATATGAATTGAAATGAGAGAAATGAAAATAATACTAAGTATAATGTAATATTTGCGCTTTTCCTTTACATACACTTATACTTAGGATAAAATCTTTTGTGGGTATTTTGAGTGAAATGGAATTTAACATGGGGTTTTTTACTTTTCATAGGCAAATGGAGTTTAACCTTAGGAAAAGGGGTTTTATTAGGGTAATGAATGGAAATGACTTTTATGAAGGGAATTCTAACACTTGATGTCCATAAGTCATTAAATCGAGGGTCTAGTCCCACCAAAAGTCAGGGAAATGCTCTAAGGCTTTATGACTTGAAGGATTTTTAGTACTAGAACATATTTGTAGATGGGGAAATTAGTAAGTATAGGGATGAAATGAATGAGGGGGAGTCAATTAAATCAACTTGCAAACCTCTGTTTTTGCTTTCTTAATTGCTCATGCACATTGAAACATATGATTAAGCATGATAAATGTGCTTTTGTCCAATCAACTTTATACTTCAGCAACCTTTCTTCTACTTACCCATTATTTACCCTAACATTTTTTCTTCATTTTGGTGGGTGCACTTAAGCTATCAAACCCTTATGTTTCCTTTTGTTTTATAAAACATACTATCTACTTCTAACCTTATATCTTCCAAGGGCTCAGATTAAGCTGATGAGCCCCTTTTATTTTCTCTACCTATATAATGATCTGCCAAGATTAAGCTGTTTGGTCAGATTTTATTCTCTAACTATAAACATAAAATTCAAAGCATGAAATAGTCAAGATTAAACAGTTTGAATACCATGGGTTGTGGCATGTATGACAAGCTGCACACAACCATTATTTGTAGAAGAAGTAAAATAGTAGTGGAATTTAGACTTGCACACTTTCATGATCTGTTTTTGTGTTTGGGGTTCATATATTTTCATTTTTTGACCTTTTCTTATTCGTTTTCTCCTTTGATATTTCTTTTAGGACACACCCTCTTTACATTTTTTAATTTTTAATATGGAAAACATTTGCAGAAAACAAAGGTATGTACAATATACCAGAGTTACTCTCAGCCAATTCAAAATTATGAATCCTATCACTATAGGACTCTAACAGTGGCTTCACATGGGGATGGCATTTCCTACTGAAATGTTAACAACTCTGTAGATCAATAGCCCTTGAATTGTAGCTGAAGTTACCGTGCAAAGTGTCCTTTTGTGAATATGAATTATTGATACTTATGATAGTAAATATTTCAAAGCTCTCGGCCTTCTTTCCTGGCTTCAACTTTGTAGGATTACTCTCCTATCCAATATACACTCTGCAATGTTATGTACAATGATGCAAAGTAAAGTGAACTATTGTAAGTCAGTGGAAAAGTAATGCTTCAGCATCCTACCATTAACAGGTTCTCCTAGTAGATCTGATCCATCTGTTTTTTTCAAGAAAAAGGCATTGTTGCCTCAGTAGCCATAAATGACATAAGGCCCTTGCCACAGAAAATCAAATTTTCCATGCTTGCCTTTGTCTTCTCTACTTGAATCCCACTTAAGGACTTTGTCTCCTATGTGAAAATCATCTGCTTTAGTCTTTTTATCAAAGACTTTCTTAATATTTTCCTGGATTATTTGTGATTTACATATATTTATTCTCTAGTCTACTGCAGGTGTATGGTTTGATTTATTCTTCTTTGAATCTCATTTGGTTCCACCTGTAATTCTTGGAGGATCTTCATGAATGACACTCCCAAGGATGATGGGAAAACTGCATCCATCCCATAAACCAACTGATAGGGTGATGTTCCAATAGAATTCTTAGTAGTTAGTCTCTCTGCCCATAAGGCATTGACTAACTTCTTGTTCCATGTCTTTTTATTGTCTTCCAGTAAATTTTTGATAATATTGACCAGACTTTTGTTGGATGATTTTGCTAGTCCATTAGGGTAATAGGTTGTGGAATGGACAAGGGTGATGTGGTATTTGTTACAGAAATCTATCATTCTTTTGGATTTAAAGGCTGTTGCATTATTAGTAATGAGCTTCTGGGGACATCCAAATCTTGAAAGGATATTACTCTCTATGAAGGTGATTATGACAATGTCTGTGGCTTGCCTAGAAGGTATGGCCTCTATCCATTTGGTAAAATAGTCTGCAGCTGTCAGAATCCACTTGTGCTGAGCTGAGGAAGCGGGTTGTATTTCTCCAATGAAGTCTAACCCCCATTGTTGGAATGGCATCTCAATGGAAATTGGTTTAAAAGGCAAGGGTAAAATTTTTCTCTTTCCCTGAAAAATCTGGCATTTATGACAAGAGGTCACATGTTTTTTAACATCTGCAAACAAAGTAGGCCAATAAAAACCAGCCCTCAAAATCTTGTCAGTAGTACTCTTCCAGTACAAGTGTCCTCCACAATCCCCTACATGAAACTCTTGTAAAATCTTGTCAGCTTCATCTTTTAATAAACATTTTAAAAGAATACCACTATTGTCTTTCCAAAACAATGCATTATCTATAACACAATATCTCAATGACTTCATTTTTAAGAATCTAGCTTTAATTCTTGTCAATCCAGGAGGAGTTTGTAAGTTTAGTAAAACAAATGTAATATCTGCATACCATGGTGAATCAATAAAAGGTTCACAGATATGTGGAGTCGCCATCTCCTCCTGATCATCAAGGGCACTAATGAAGTTGATATCAAGGGCCTGACAGTTCGATTCAGCCATGAGTTTGGATAAACCTTGGCATTTAATGAGCTTGGTGGGTTTTATCTCTATGTCATATTCCAATATTGTGGCAATTCATTTGCCTCTTTTTCCTTCAGGCCCATTTTGAGTCAAAATGTCCTTAACTACAGAGTTTTGAACATAAGCAATAATGTGAGAGTACAAAATGTATACTATGAAATCTTTGATAGCCTTAACCAAAGCTAAAGCATGTTTTTCCATGATATTGTATTTGAGTGTGGCATCTCTCAAAGATTTACTAAAGAATGCTATTGGTTGTTCATATCCTTGATTGTTCTTTTGTAGCAAGACTGCTACAATGGTGTGTTCTGAACCAAAATAAAAAATGATAAAATCTTTGTTAAAGTTAGGACTAATCAGGGCTAGAGTCTTGGTTAATGCTTCCTTAATAACTTCAAAGGATTGTTTGGCCTCCAATGTCCATTTAATTGTTGAGTCCTTTCTTAGCATGTTATTTAATTCCCTAATTAATTCTGCTAGGTTTGAGATGAATCTCCTAAGAAAATTAATCTTTCATATAAATGATTATAGCTCTTTAATGTTTCGGGGATAGAAATGGTCAAAATGGCTTCTATTCTAGCAGTGTCTATCCTAATCCCATCTTTATATATGATGTGTCTTAACAACTTTCCCTCTTCTAGACCAAAAGTGTCTTTTTAGGATTTAAAGAAATCCCAAATTTCCTGCATTTGATAAATACTCTTCTGAGGTGATCTAAGTGTTCATTGTCGGATTTAGAGAAGACAGTGATGTCATCCTTGTATAATAATAAAAAATCATGGATTTCCTTGGCAAAAGCTATATCCATAGCTCTTTGAAATGTAGCACTTGCATTCATTAATCCAAAGGGCATCTTCAAGTACATGAAGGTACCCTAAGGAGTAGTAAACACAATTTTGGCTTGGTCCTCAGGTTGGACTAAGATCTGGTTATAACTAGAGAATCCATCTAACAATGAAATCCTATATGACCCCACTACCCTTTGCAATATATGGTCCTTTTTTGGTAAGGGGTAGTTGTCTTTTAAAGAGACCTTGTTTAAGTTTCTAAAATCTACACATAGTCTAGTTTCACCTATCTTTTCCTAGTTGTAACTAAGTTTGAAATCCAGTTTGAGTATCTAATGGGTGCTATTATTTGGGCATCAAACATTCTTTTAAATTCTTTCTCTATCAATGGCATAATAACTAGGTTTATCCTCCTAAGTTTCTGTTTGAAAGGTTTATGATCTTCTTTTAGAGGTATTTTGTGTTGGATTATGCTGGTGTCATAAGATTTTAAGTCTTCATAACTCCAGGCAAAGACATCCTGGAACTCCTTAAACATATTTATATATTTGACCTTTTCCTATGGGGGTAAGGCTTTAGATATCTTAATGAGTTTTGGATTATCTTCAGTTCCTATATTAACCTCTTCTATGTCAGCTCTTAGCGGTTCCATTTTGGGTTTCCTAGCTACATCATTAGAGTCAAACAAATCCTCTAAAGGTACTAATCCTTTAGGAAAAAAAATATTTTTCAAATTAAGAATCTCAGGATCATCATCAATTATTTCATCTATGTCTACCTTTTTTAAACAATCTATTTCTAGTTTAATAAATTTAGTTGGTTTATGTACATTAAAAATATTTACATCTAAGCTGCTTTCTATATTATTGTCTATTGTACAGTTAGTATCTATCTTACAATTATGAAACTCACCTTTATTGTTCATGAAATCGTAGATCTAAGAGTCCTGGGAGAAAATCTGCCAATACTTGAGGTTGTCTAGTATAACAGGCCTATGTCTGACTTCTGCAGTGTACTGGTGGTTTGGTTGAAATGGAAATATGTAAGTACTAGCAAAGGTAGCCAAACTGTGGGCTTGCATGTTTTTTTTTTTTCTAGAAATGGCAGCAAAGTTTGGTTCCAGGAGGTCTTTGATCAAGTCTAAAACAAAATCCCTATACCGACCAAGCCTAGGGTTGTTGACAAAGTATTCACCAGTAATCTGTTTAATAATCAGCTCTGAGTCTCCCATGATGGGAACTCTTTTGGCTCCCAATTTCCAAACCAATTTTTACCCTAGAATCAGGGCTTCATATTTGGCCATGTTATTGGTACATTTGAAATTCAATTTGAAAGCATGTCCCTCAACATTATTATTCTCCATATTATGGATCTACACTCATGCACCAACCCCTAACCTATTTACAGACCCATCAAAGTCTAAATGCCAAAGTGACTTATGCAATATGTTCTCACTGTCAGCTGTTCTGTATTTAAGGTCTTGGCTGTGATTTCCTTTTTATCATTTTTTGCATTGTATAAGATGAAAGAGTCCAAATATGAATGCATGGAGTATATGGGAAAGTTTTGTGGCTTTTCCTCACTACTATCCATGTACTTCATCAAGGTCTCCCTATATAATTTTCTTGGTTGGCCAAAAACACATATGGAGGCATAAGACATATCCAACTGCAAAGGTCCCCGCAATTTTTATTCCCATGAGCAAGATAGTAGCATTCCATATTTTGGTGGGATGTCTGCAACTACAATGTCCATTATAATGCTCTTTGGAAGTCACTGGACAAGAGTCACACATAAGTCTTTGATTAGACCAAAGCATTTAACCTGGATGTGTCAAAAGAAAATAAATCCTTATAAGGCTTGGTAATGTCTAGGTTCAGTCTTTCCATTATTGCTTTTGGCATCAGATTATGGGATGCTCCTAAGTCCAACATAGCGTTATGCAAAATTTTGTCATGAATGTTCAGGCTGATGTAAAAAGGAGGAACTCCCCCTTGTTGATGAATTCCATTGGCCTCAGGGCCAAATAATAATGCAGGCTGGTCATCATTCAAATTAACAGAATCCTCTCCCTCTCCTATGTTCGAAGTCTTAGTTATCTGTGACTTATAAGATTGATTCTTTACCAATTCAGTCAAAGGAACTGATATCTTTAATTTAGCTATTTCAGTTCTAATGTTGAAAGGAAGCTGAGGTTTGTTTGTTTGATTAAGATCTTCCATAATGTATGTAGTTTGAGTATCTTTATTCTGTTTCTTAGGGGTAGGCATTTCAGTTTGTGTTTCTACTGTCTTGGCTTGATTTATTTTATTTTGATTGTTTTCAGGGATTGTCTCTTTTTGGGTTTCAGTGGAGGTTATATCTACAATAATAGGGGTTGATGTTTCAGTTGTTCCCCTAGGGAGAATTTGTAACACTTTGTTAACTGGAGCTTCTTTTATTATCTTAGTCTGGGTTTAGATGGATCTTTTAATGGGAGTCTCATTATTCTTCTTACTTCTCAAGCTGTATTGTTTATGTACCACATATATAGCTGACTAATATCCCTATTTAAAATAAAAAGATTCACCTGCTTCTAGTTGCAATTGCTGAAGCATATATAACTCTTGTTCTTCTTGAGTAAGAAAAACAGTGTTTTCTTTTGTGGTTTCTAGTAAGTTAATCTAGGTATCGTCCTCTTCTTCTTGGTTCTATGAATCCTCAACATATTTTTCTTGGAAGGGGGGCCTAATATTAGAAGGCTTGGTCTCT
>APFE031634869.1:2464-54950 GCA_000404065.3 Pinus taeda
AAATCAAATGTCAACAAGTCTTGATTTGAATCATCTTGAGAGCAATGAAAATTTTGTTCAAGACTTCTCATATTCAGATTTGCAACCTCCGAAAGCCATTGATTGTCAAGTTGCAGCTAAAGACTTGGAAGTGGACACACATGATTTAATGATTCAAGGTGACTCCGTACCATTATGTTTTGAATCATTTCAGTTTTTGAAGGGTAGATTGCATAGTAGATCTTCAAATGAATAGCCTATAACAAATCAACAATCTCTCAGTGTTAATGTTGAGGATGAGATAGATAACAAAATTCTTGAGCAGCCTATAGCATCAGATTTGCAGCCACCAAAAGAAATTGAAGGGAAGATTACAGATGAAGCTGTGGAAGATGAAATACATGATTTGATGATGCAGGAAGATTCTATACCCTTTTGTTTCGAAGCATTTCAGTTTATAAGGTAGAATCTTCGTAAAATCTCTCAAGAAAAAGATGAACAGCTAGAAGGATGTCATACATTTTCAATGGATACATTGCAGCAGTATTTTCAAGTTTTTCATGATCCAATAGCTGATGTTTTGGATGAGGTTTGCAGTCAAAGTCTTTCTCCATTGACTACATGTGAGCTTGAAACATGTGCTGACATGAACTTGATCCGGCAGCTAGTTTCTTTGTCATTTTCAGCAGAGTTCTCGTCACAATGCTCAAATCAAAGTTTGCATTCATGGTATGAGGAAACGAGAAGTAATCCATTAGATGAGCTAAGTTCCAGTGTGCTGGAATTTCAAGATCCTTATGTAGTGTTTTTGGAGGCGGATAGAGAATTCATATCATTCAACGGATTTGTTTCTAAGTTATCATGGGAGTTTCCTTTCAGTAGTTCTCTCTTGTTGTTCATAAGTGAGCACTTGCGGAAAATTCGAACAGCAGATGGAATACTTACTTGGTTGTATTGGTTGTTTCATTTCACTGACCAGGTGATGAATGAAACTGTTAGAGTAGGTTTTGATGAATAAGCTCCACTGTGAGCATCATTTCCAGTTTGTCGGTTGTGTTTAAGTATCGAGTCAGCTCTTAGTTGAGTGAGAGTCAATTTGTGTCGTCAAGTCATCAGTTTTCAGTCATGCATTTCAGTTTGAGTTTTTGACTCCATTGCCCAATGGATAAGGCACTGGTCTACTCTCCCAAAGATCTGTTGTTCTTGGCACCTCCAAAGAGCTAACATCCCCATTGGATTCCAATGTTAGTGTCAGTCTTTCCAGCCTTCCTCCAATGATCAAATATGCTCTTACAAAGTGGTCTCAGAGTGTCAAGGTCAAATTTTGTCATTTCAAAAAGTCTTCAAGCAAAATTTGGTCACTAGGCATTAGGTCTAGGGTTTGCTTTCACTCCTTCTAAAGTTGTCCAAATGTCAGTCTATGTCACTATTTAGCTGAGTCTATCATCATTCATAGGGTTTTCATTATCATGTCAGGTTCCATTGGGTCATTTTACACCTTGTTCATGCTTCAGTTGTGCCTTGGTAAGATCCATTTCCCTCTACTAGGGTTTTGGAGGAAAATTCTCTTGGAGGGTCAAAAATTTGTATCCTGATGTTCATACACTTTCCCCTATCATTAATGTACCTTATTAAACACTTCCCATCACTGAGATTCCCCAAATTCCTCATTTTTTCACAAACCCTAGTTTCTTGCTACAACTTGGCAATTTTCTAGGTTGGGTTTGTGTTTTTCCCTTTTGGACCCCTTCCCCTCACTCAATCTCTGAGATTCCACTTTCCCCTACTTCCTAACATCCCTCCCTACTCCCCAAAATTTCCTCAAGAATTTAGAAGCCTCCTATCCCCTTCATTTCGACAAAATCTCTTGTTCCACACATCGGGGTAGGTTTTATTCAAATGATGTTTCTGAGCAATCAAAGATGAATTTGGGAAAACTGAGAGAGTTTTTTGTCCACAACATGCCACGGAAGAAACACCTCCTTCACTTTTTACACAGGTGTCATGGTTTTAGAGAAATGTCAAAAATATTGCTGCCTGAGGAGAATCGAATGCACCTCTGAAGTGACCTTGGGAAAATCAAGTTTGATCCTAGCTTGGTTGGCCAAATGACTTTCTTGATGAGTCAAATGATAACGAGACACAAAGAGCTTTCCAATTAGCTACCATGAGCTCAATTTGGAATTGAGGAAGGCATTCAAAATTTGACTACAACAACACTCTGCCTTGAGGCAACCTCATTTGGCACATTTTGACCAGTCTTGGGAGATTTGATTTTTGACAGGGCAAATGAACTCCAAATTGAAAAATTCCAGTTGGGTTAGAAAGTAGACTCAAATACATTTCCAACGAGCTATCATGAACTCAATTTGGATGTCAGGAGAGGCACGCTACGCGTCAGGAAAGGCGCGCTATGCGTTGGGGGCATGCTATGTGTCAGGAAGGGCGCGCTACGCGTCAGGGAACTTTTTTCAGTGTAATTTACACGTGCACTATGCGTCAGAGGGGCGCTACGCATTGGGCAAGGTGCGCTATGCGTTGGGTTTTTTGCCCAATAAACTGCCAGCAAGCTACCAAATCCTCTTTTCTCTCAAGCAAATTTCAAGTAGGCCTCTCCTCCATGGCTAGTTTTGGTTTTGCAAGATGAGCACGAGCTTTATGAGCAGCGAAAGATTCGTGAAGACCGGGAATTGGCCCGTAGGAGACCCGGTGATTTGACACCCATAGATCGAGAATCCATGCTTATTCAGGTGAACACTCACTTGGAGAGGTTGTTGGCGAAAGCCAATAGAGACAAAGATATGCTCCGCCACATGAAGAATCATTATTGGGCTCGAATGCACGTCGTAAGGCAAAAATGAAGGTGCTCAAAGGACGTTTGGTCAAGGCACTAAAACGAAGAAAAAGTCCCGATATCCTCCACATCTTGGCTGAGGCTTCCTTGAAGGAGCATGGTGCTAAATTACTTACCTGCTGCACAAATTTCAAAAAAAATTGAGCATTTTTGGTCATTTGTGAATTTTTTGGGCAAAAAACAGGTTTTCTTCCCCAACGCGTAGCGCGCCGTGCGCGACCCTTTCGTTGGGGAGGTCCATTTCATGAAAACTCAGCATTTTGGGATTTGTCATGCAAAAATACACTTGCTCAGCAATTACCAAGAAATTTCACCAAGTTTTGAGCCTCTAGAAGGTCAAAAAACAAGCAACAAATGACTTTCTGCCACCTTTTTGACACACAGGAAGCTGTCTTGGGAGGTTGCAATTTTGGAGGGGCAAATGACCACCAAATTCAGAGATTCCACTTGGGTTGGAAAGTCGACATCCAGACCTTTCCAACACGCCCACTTTTGCCTCATTTGGACTCCGTTAAGTGCCTCAAAAGTTGGTTCAAAGGCGCACTACGCGTTCAAGATTGGGGCGCTACGCATCAACACATTTTCTCAATTTTTCACCTACAGCTCAGCAAAACGTAGTTTTGACTAGGTTTGACTTTTTGGAGTGGATTTTGATCCTCCTTGATGTAAATAATGTAATTTTATGATACTTTGACACTTATTTATCTCTTATAGAAGATTCCTTCATGAGATAGACAAAAATTAAATGAATGAATTGTTTCCTAGCTTATAGAGGCAAGTTGTTTTGACTGCCTAGATTTTAGTGCTCAGTTTGGAATTGGTTGAAACAGCTCCTAGGATAGTGAGCTCGACCCCTAGAGGCAAGAAAGGATGTTAGCTTGCCTATATTATGTACTTTCCTAGTCATTTTCATGGTTGGACTCTTGAGGGAGAAAGCTTCTATTGTATTACTCATTGTATCTCTGCATTTTTGGCAAAGGAAGAAAGACCAGGGTTTTGCAGTCCTTTTTTGGATTCCTGTGGTTACATGTATTGATGGTGTGTTTCTCTTTGTACTTGTAATTTTGTTATGTGAATCATCTTCTTACTTTTTCTTCTGCAAATTAGGCAAATGAAGTGTTAAGGTAGAATTCATGGTTGCTATGCTCTGCCTTTAAGTTTGCTTAATATCAATGTTTTCAGCTGTTTAAGGAGAATTCAAGGTGATTGCTTGCTCTCCTTAGCTCCTCACCAGTCATTCTCATCCATTCAAATCTTTCAAAGGCATCAATATAGTCTCCTACCTCGCCCCAAAGAACCCCCTACGAAAACTGTGTCCAATCCCCGCACCCAAAATTGCCTTTCCCCAATTTTCCACCAAAACCCTAAAAATTCCAAACCAAACCTTTTTATCAGTTTACTAGCCTAAAATCAGTGTTCTTTATTGGTTATCTCTGCCCGTTGAAGATCTTTGCCGAGATAGACCGAAGAGAGCCCTCTCCTGCCCCGTATGGCTAGCTACGAGGCTAAGTGGTTTGATGTTGCCTTGGAGTTTACATTTTTCAGCCTGAGGTGAAATTTCAAGCGCTAACACAAACCACCATTTATAATTACAAAAAAGAATTTCAAATAGGAGAGTTGTTGAAGAGCAAATCTGCTCCAACAATTTTCATTGGTCAAAATTATTTTTCTTCTCTTGTTGGAGAATTCCATTGATTCAAATCTTCTCTTAGTCATGTTCTCAATTGTGCACCTGCCAAAAACCAATCAAAATTAAATTAAAATGCAAATCAAAATCCAAAATACCAAATCTGGAAAACAAACATCTCCAATCAAATTTTAATTAATTAAATAAATAAATAATAAAATTATGCTTTCCAATAATCCTTGTAAAGATATTATTGGTCAAAAATAACATATTATAATGGATCTGCACTCAACAAAGACTATGAGGCAATGAAAAATACAAAAATTACACTTAGAAAATTAGTTTTGATTACAAATTCGGAGTTTGATTTTCTGCTAAATTTTGGAATCATTTAATGACCAAATATGGCCATGCAACCACTTTAGATATATTTTCCATGATTATATTTATCTATCAAGTCATCATGAGCCTCATTTGGCTAAGTAAAACCCCACTTATGAGCTCCCAAAATTGAAGTATCAAAATTACTAGAATTCTGAAAGAAAAAAAATTGCAATGTGTACTAAAAATAAATTTTTTTAATCAAAATCTAATCCTAAATTAAATTAACAATTATTACTTAATTAATGATAATTTAACTACAATTACAAAATTAATTAAATTAATTACAAACTAATTATATACCATTAAAACAAATTTTAATTAAAAATTTAAATGAATTAAAAATTATAATTATAATTACAATTAATTATAATTAAAAATATTAAACAAATAAAAAATTCTTTAAAAAAATCACAAGTGGCTTTGGATCCATTAAAATGGATCCAACAAAATAATCGAAGTGGCTTTATATCCATTAAAATGGATCGAATAAATAGAGGAAGGGATTTTTGAAAGGATGTAAAGGCTTTACGTATGGGAGGCATAAGGAGACTTTATAAAACAAACTTACGTCAAACTATCGAATAACATTGAACTTCGGAAGGTTTGGGTATCAGAGAATTTTAAATGGGAATATTTTTTATATCAAACAAAAATGTCGATATTTGATATGTTATATTAGGATTTATTTATCGAAGGTTTTTGATATATCATAATTTTTATTTTATATTGGGATTTTTTAATAACTGGATTTTTATCAGATTTTTATAAAAGATTAAGGGAGGAGGTGAGTGAAGCGGGGTTCATTTGGAGTGGGACTTATCCATTATAAACTGCGGCTACTTGGTAATTAAAAATCTGACAAAATAAACTACAACCACTTTACAATTTTGAGATTTCAAATCTCATAATTTATTTTAAAATTGCACATTAGAATAAATTACCGAGATCCTCGAAACACATAATTTTAATTATTCTACAATTTGGTTGTGACGATTTTGTAGGACCGCCACTGAAAAATGAAATAATTAGTAAAAATTAACTAGAAATTAATATTTACAATCAATTACTAATTTATTTACAAAAATTAAAATAATTATATTTTTGTATCTTTTTTAATTGAGGTGGTAAAAATTATCGAACTTTGGATGGGCACCATTTGCAAACTATGCAACCAAATGAGATGAAACAAGTACCGATGGAAATCTAGAGAAAAGTTGAACTCAACAAAGCAATCAATATTGAAATCCGACAAAAATGAAAATTTGGCAAAACTATAGGATACTTAACTGAAAGAAAATATTAGAAAGGTGATTTAGCCAAAAATTAAGGGATATGGTCCCCATTAAATGGGGGGCGTGGGAGGCGAGCGGTTGAAATTTCATTTCAACGGGTTTTAAATCTATTTTTAGTATCAGCTTCCTTTTTTATGTTCTGTACCACTCATGATTGTTTCAGTTGTAAGATCTTCATGACTGGGACATGCATGCACACTAAATCATTAAAGAGGTCCAAATATTCTCCTCAACCTTGGTTGACTAATCCATAGAAATATTTACCATTATCGTAAAAAACGTATTTGATTCTTTTTCTTCATTAATTACATTTAGGCCAACAAGGATGAGCAATTTTGAGATTGGAGTATCTGTATGTAGAGGTATGCAAACCAAATATTGAGATAGTAATGTTGTTGAAAATTGAAATTTTTATATGAACAAGTATTGTAGATCTAAATTGCTATGAAATGAGATAGCAAAAGGTTTGAAGTCTAGATTAGATATGAGAATTTAATTTGTTGTTCATGTGATTTTAGGAGAAAGGTTCCTTAGATATGATTTTGAAAATGAGTGGAAAAGGGATATGATAGGCATAACAAGCAGGTTCTTGCAGATAAGTGGATTAGAGTCTCCTTCAGTTTGGTGTTTGTAAATAACAAGAGGTTGGTGCCTACAAAAATCCATAGTTGGTGCTTCCATCAAGTGGGTGCTTACAAAGAAAATGGGGGTTGGTGCCTGCAAATAGTGGGAGTTGGTGCTTCTAGCAAGTGGGGTCTTGAAAAGAAACAAGGATTGGCACCTCTTGTAGCTTGGCTCCTACAAATATTTTTTTTTGGTAGTCTACATGTTTAACAAGACATGTATTCTTATTCATTGTAAAAATGTTATTAAAGGATAGAAATAAGAAGATGTATTCTTTTAAAACACTCATATACACTTTCAAATCTCAAGGTTCATCATCTTAGATAGGGATACCATATTTTGCAATTCCTTTTGGACTACAATTTTGGAGCATAACACGAGTGGAAAATCATTTAGAATCCATTTAGGCCACAATTTCCATAGAAACTCTATAGCGAGTAACCCCTTTATTTTTACATGCATTTCATAACTAAGAAAAAGAGAGCAACACACATTCCTTACCTTCTAGTTGGCTATCCTCCCATATTGGGTTTCCTAGGCCACAGATTATGTTCATTTGTATGGATGGTGTATTATTTTACCGGTTTTCATTTAATATTAGTTATTTCCATTATTTTTTATCATCACAAAATGATATAATAAGATATTTAGATTGTTGTAAGATATATTGTGATGAATTGTTTTAGTGGAATATCCATGAAAATTTATAGATATGAAGTGTCATATGATGTTGCTAACATAAGGAAACGTAATCCACATTAAACTATGCAAAATTTATGCTCCAACATGAACACAACTTTCTTGGTTGCTAAGGTAGATACTAATAAACATATCTTGGTTTCTAAGCTTGTTACCAATAAACACATCTCAATTTTTAAGGTTCTTTCAAGAAATCCACCATGGTTAAATGTACACATTCAATTCCATATAAATCAAAATTGGTGTGACAATAAAGTGTCTTTCCCATGGCTCTGGTTGAGGAAAGACATTTGTTCTAAAATATATATTTGTTATGATTATAGTGATTTCTTAGCCATATAAATGTTTCTATTTTTCTATTATGTGATTTCTTAGCCATATAAATGTTTCTATTTTTTTATTATGGGGATAGTTAAAGGATCATATCCAAACAAATTTTGAAACCAATTTCTTGATGAGCATAAGATATTTTTTGTTGGACCAATCAAAGGAATATAATGGTTTTTTCCCGAGCTCTACAGCTTAGTATGGGGTAGATCTCACATACACATGTAAACGTAAACATAAATGTAAATGTAACATTTAACATGTAATCTTTAACATTTAAAATTTACACAATATAAATTTAAAATCTAATGTCAACCCTATTTAGAAATCAATCTAATTATTATTATATATAAACACATTATAAATTTAAAATATAAAGAGGTTCATAAACATCATATGGTAAATAAATAAAACCTATTTTTATACTTACTCAAAAGGTATGGTAAATAAATATAAATATAAATAAACTAGAGGTATAGTAAATAAATAAAACCTCATTTTATATTTATTCCATAAACCTCTTTATATTTATGAAGACTCGGGTGAAGCCTATGGGCCTAATAACATTTTAATACCATGGGTCAATTACCATATTTATAAAAGAGGTATGGTAAATTAATAAAAATATAAATAAACCAGAGGTATGGTAAATAAATAAAACATTATTTTATATTTACTCCATAATTCACTTTATATTTACGAACACTAAAAAAGAGGTTTTATTTAGGTGAAGCCTATGGGCCAAATACCATGGGCCAAATTATTATTAATACCATCCAAAAAAACATTATTAACCCTAATATTAATATTAATAAAAATAAAGATGCCACATGGTATTGACTCATGGTATTGAGAATGAATGGTATTGACCCATAGTATTCACGTGGAATGTAGCCTATTTAGAGGGGGGTTAAACCAACATAGATCCATCTTTACTCTGGATCTACTAAGCTCCGAGAGGGATCTATGTTGGTTTAAAACAATGTAGGTCAATACATTGTAAGAGGCATCCTTTAAAGTCCCCCACCAAGCTAGATTTGACTCTCAAATTAATTTCCCTGCATAGAGATTTTTAAGCTCATGGTGACAATTGTTCACAAGATTGCATATTGATAGATGGAATGGAAAGGAACATGGTAGATATGTAAGTATTTTAACATACCAAATACCATTTTTCCACGGTTGAGGATGCAAGTTACCTCATAAAACCACAAACTTACACCAATTTCTTGATCTAGTACCACTCTATAATATACCCATCTTTCTAACTATGTTTAAATACAATCTTCATAAATTTTATACCATAATTTCCTCATGGTACTGATATGAATTAATGATTTCATAAAAACATGACAATGCAGCCTCATGCGAACACTTTTAGTTAATCATAGTTACATATGCAGCGTTAAGCATGTAAATAAAACATTCAATTAGTAACATAAATAACATTAAATTGACATTAATCATGAATAAATCATAACACTTCTATTTTAAAGAATTAAACAACATTTGGATATAGATAAAAGATGTTCCACCAAACCATAGATTCTTTATTACTTGTAATATTTTTACAAAAAGATTACCTCTGAGCTAAGGTTGTGTGTCCACTAGGATGAAAGCAACCATGGTTGGCTCTAGCCCTATCAAACAACCTAATTCCCTAGAGTTTCATATTCTATTAAATCTTGTTATTATTCAAATCCACCGACTATCTTTCCCCATTATCCTACACAACCTAAGAAATTTGGTTCTCTTTTTTGCCACATAGTCTATTAGGCTATCCCACTTTTGTCCACTGCTCTAGCATAAACTACCCAAGAAATATCTTTGATGGGGACTCTAAGTATTCTCAACTACAATGGAGTCTACTCAAGGAAAATAATTGATTTCCCTTACACATGTTTATAATCTTTACATAACTTTGATAACAACCATTTCCATATTTTATTATTGTCAAGGCATAAGATCAAATCCAAATAAAATGAATGTCAAAAAGTCCCTTGCATGCTGAAAATTCATGAAATATATTTGCATGATTATGATAAACTAGATGTTTTCAAAAGAATCCCACATATCCTTCTTGGAAACTAATCATAGGGTCTTGAACACTTAACAACGCATAAAATAAAGGACATATGCTTATTAATAAAATAATATCATCTTTCTTTGCCCCTAATGACCCTACTAAACCTCCTTTCTTTATCCTATCGTGGTAAACTAACCCCCATGTTTTTCATCCTTCTTCATCTATAACTCATGATGTATATGTTTATTGTTATTCATGTACGTTTTACATATCAAATTATAGTTTGGCTCTTAGAATTTCATCATCTATACATATACACTACTAATCTATGGATGAAAATTTGGGTTTTTGCAATAATTAATTCCAAATATCACACTATTTGATGCCAACCGAAAATTCATAGCCCTATGTTTTATATCTAGTGAAGGTAGTAGTCAAAGTTGCAAAAAGTAAGAGAATAATCAAAGTAATATTGTATGAATTAGCTAATAATGCTAGTGATATTGTTTTATTTTTTTTTTCATATGTTGTAAATGCTAACCTATGTTTATTGTTATGCCTCAATGAAGTAAGAATGTAATAGGCTATTGACCTAGAAGGAATTCTATTGTCTATGATAAAAAAATGTAATCACACAACAAGGACACATAATTAGATTGACTAGTTCAAAGCAGAAGGTTGGATTATTCATTTCTTCCATTGTCCCTAGCACCAATCTTGATGTTTGGATTTATGTGTCTAGAATGAAACCAAGGTAAACTAACTCTTAATAAATTGCAAATGGAATAAACAAGTTTTGCTTCAAACAGATGAGTAAGCAAGGTCAAGTGCAGGTGCTTTTACTAAGCTTAAACATGCATATATTTGTCAACAATCACAGCGCAGTAATTATGATGGAACAACATCAAACATCACTCAACAACAACAACAGTGTATAACTTATGACAATTCATAAATTAATATAAATCATAAAATATCCTTATAAAACAAAATATTGTAGAAATAATGTTAACTCACAAATAACATTATTATACTTGTGAATATTTAACATTGACTATTTTATAATTTTTTCAATTCCTAACTTGAAATATCAAAAGTCACTTAATAAATGGAAATGAAAAATTGCCTCAATATTAGGCCAGTTAATGCAAAAAAAATATTTATTTAATGTAGAGATGGTAATATTTTCAATTATGTAATTAGTAAAAAAGTGATAATCAATTATTAAATTTATAAAATAATAAAAATAAAACTTTTATTAAAATAAATGAATTTCAATATGGAGCCATGAGGGTTAGGTCATTTGGTCTAGTCCCCATTGTTAAAGCACATTTTCTATTGAGATATCACAAATTCAATTCTCTTGACGCTCTTAGGGTCAAGCTCTGTGGTTGAGTCAGCAAGAAATGATCCTTTCAAGTGGATCATCCTAGTACAAATACTTCGTGGACATAGCGGCCATTGATCTCTAAGGTTCATGAACCACATAAAAAATAAATGTATTTACATATGGAACATTGAAAAAAAATAACACATTGATCACTATAATAAGTTATATAACAATCACCAGAAATTAAGTGTTAAATGACCTTACCTACTTATAATGAATAAAACCAAAATCCCATTCCCTACAATCCATGTATGAATGTTCTTCAAAATATTTGAGGAGATTTTAGTATTAGGTTTGAGTTTCATGTAGCATTGAAAATTATGTTTTAAAATATTATAAAGGGTTGTTCACTAAGGTTATATATGTTGTTTCCCGGATGCGGGTGATGGCGGGACGTGTTGAGAGGGTGTGCGGTCACGTGGGCAGGTGGCAGCCCAGAGGTGACAGACGGTACCCTGCAAGGAATGATAAAACCTCGCATGAAATCCGATGGCAGAGGAATTTAATGCCAGTCCTCTCAGCTCGAGCGAGCTGCTTGGCAACCAGTGCAATGGAGGGTATTAACGTTGGAGGGCCTGTTCATCTGGGGGATATGGTTTGGCATAAGGTGAAATCCCTGATGTGCTCTGCGGAGGAAGGGGGAAGGGATCCAGAGTTCACTCAGCCTGTCTCAGAGACGGGGAAAAGCAGGCCCTGCTACTGCATTACAATTGCGCAGATCCTCCGCACAGAAGCAGCTCCTGAGGCTTGCGTGAGACTGCAATTGGAAAATCCCGTGATGCAAAGGGAAAGGCAGAGAATGTGTAGCAGGCGAGGGGGCACTAGAGGTAGAGCCTCCACGCAGAGGCAAGGTCACATTTCGCCCTCCTCCTCCATTGAAGTCACGTCGGTGCCACATCGGTTCCAAGGCAGCAATGATGAAGGTGGCAAAGGAGCTGGTAGAGACGCAAGAGCGGAAGGAGGTCAGGAGGAATCTCCCACGCTCAGGTATCGGCTTCCCTGCCCTCAGGCTAATTCAACCCTTATTATCTCTATTATGGTTGAACCTGGTGCTACACAGGATGAGGCAATTCACGTGGCAAACTATCCTGTGCATGGGGCAGATCCCATACCAGAATGGCAACGCCAAAGCAGAGAAGAATCCCCCATCGCGTGCCATCTGGTTCGGGCAGGAACAAGTCATTTGGTTCATGGACGAGGGTCTGGAATTGACCTTGAGCGCCCGGCCAAGGAATGCGTCCCCTCATCTTGTCCTACGGCACTAGCTAGTCCTAGCAAGCCAGTTCAGGAAGGGCCCTCTGGTGCGGTCATCCCTCTCTTAGACTCTGATGATTCTCTCTTATTTGGGTGTCCAGTAGAAGAGGCACCCTACACCACTGATGAAGAATGAGCTTGCTCTTGGTTACCTCTGCTGCAAGAGCATTTCTATGTTTTTATCTTTATGTCTATGATTCGGCCAAGCGACATCAGCATCTATGTCAACGTGTCGGCTGTAATTGTCTATGTGTCTGTCTGTCTATGTCTTGGTCTGTTCAATGTCCTTGTGTCTTCAGTGTCAATGTGTCGAGCCTTTGGCAAATTATTGTATTCCAAATTTTGATAACATTCAATTTTGGGAATGTAATCAGGGCAAGAAGAGGGCTTCCAGGCAGATTTCCATAGCCTTGCCCATTGTAACTCATATGTATTTCTGATTTTTGTATGATAATAGAATTAGTCTTATTCAGAGAAAAAAAAAAAAAATAATATATATATTATATATATATATATATATATAATATATATATATATATATAATGTTGTTAGATAAATTATTTTTTATTTTGTTGGTAGTGAGTATATTTGAAATAGAAATTGTTAATAATAGAGTATCAAAGACAAAATTAACTTCCCAAATGTTATTAAACTTTTAATAGATATCTTATTATGAGAAATTTTAATAATATTAAAATATATTTGTACTATCAATAATCTAAAGTTTTAAATTTAACATTTTTTAAGGAATTAAGAGATAGCCAGCGTGATATATATTGGATCATTATATTTTTTTCATCCATCTTGATGCTTTCAAAGTGGAAAAAGTGGAGCAATTAGCTCATGGGAACATTTTTACCAGTAGGACCAAATTTGACAAAATGAGCCTAAAATATACTAGGAATAGTTTGAGCATCAAATGGCATATTTTGGAGGTAAATATTTTCCACTTAAGAACTAAACCTTTTTATCTTATTCTTCACACAAATACATTTCCAATAACACAAGAATCACCTCAATTGGAGTCCATATGCAAAATTTATGCCACTCAGAAGTTTACCTTCCCATTTTTACAAACCATAATTCAAGAGGGTGTCATGCTAGCCCCCATTATTCATAGAAAAGGGATAGCCACATGATTGTGATGAAGAAGAATCTATAAGTATAATTAATATTGCAATTCTAGTTAAGAGTTGAAGGGATCAAACCTAACCATTAGTAGGCTATCATGTTGTGTTATAACTAGGCCACTAGGAGGAAAAGGGATTTCATTTTATTTGAGTGAATTTTGTTCCATAGATGAGTAGAGTAACCAAGAGTGGATAAGAATAGAGAAAATATATATTATTTTTGCATTGTAGTAGCTCATGGGTCACAAGCCTCTCTTATTTTTACTTTCATCCATTTTCCATTCAAAGAAATATATAGAGTGGCCTCACCATCCGACTCGGTTTTCTCCTGAAAGGGTTCCCAAGTTATATGTTGTGTTAATTTTTGGTTTGTGAGTTTTATTTTATTTATCTCTTTTATTAACAATTATAAATTGCATGCATGTGTCATAAAAAATAATTTACATATCCATAAATCTAAGGAGAAATAAACCATCATAGTGTAGATTTCAGATTTTACGCATAATTTTATCAGAACTATTATGACACTTTCTAGTGGAAGATCCAAAATTATTTATGGATCATATTGGTATAATATTATGTTTCTTTGGGTATATTATGGGGAATTTTACTCGATATATATATTGGTTAAGTGAAAAATCACAAATCACCATTCATAGATGATGAATATTTAAATAACCCTCATGATCCTGAAGAGGAGAGGTTTTTGTGGCTAGATGCACAAGTTGTAGAGATAAACCATAATGTAAGCCTCCTCATTATGGCCATGACCAATAATATTGGGATATTCGAATAATTTGGGGGCTCTAATGTAGATTTCCAATCAGAGGGGAGATTAGGAGGTTGGGAAGAAATAGAGAATAAGCCAAAGCAGGAACTCCAAAAAGATCAACCCAGTTCGAATGTTGTGAACCATTCTTTGTCCCTATCCAAAATGGAAGTGAAGGTCAAAATTTATACCTATCAATGTGGGATTGAAAATTTTAAGATAAATCACTAGTTGTTGTAATTAGAAGTTTATTTTAGTGTCCACCATCTAGAGGAAGAAAATAAGATTTTGTTTTCTCAGCTAAAACTAGAGGGCCATGCCTAGACCTAGTGGGAAATCTGCATGGATATAATGAAGCTAGATGGAGGTCCACTAATGATTAAGTGAGAGTATTTCAAAACCATCATAAATCCATTGCTTTACCCTATTAGTTATGTACAGGACTAGTGGATCTAGTGGCATTACTTCAAGCAGAAGTAGGGGAAAAATGTGTAGGAGTATGCCACAAAATTTAGAAAGGTGTCTATAATGTTGGGCATCTCCCCAAAGAACTGAGATGTAATCCTCAAGTATCTAGAGGGTCTACATATCCATATGTTAAATACAATTATATTCAAAACCATATCGATGGGTGAGGCTTGTGTGCAAACACAATACCTAGAGAACATAGGCCATAAGAAAGGGAAATGAAGTGGATCGAAGAAGAAGGAGAACTAAGATGCTTATATATAAAGAAATAAGTGGAAATGGGGAAATGATAAAAATACAATAGCCATAGTACTCCAGTGAAAATATCCCAACAACCATTGTAAAAATTGTAACATTGATGTTCATACAGAGGAAAGGTGTTAGAAGTTGCATTAAAATCTTAATTTAAAGAATGGAAATAAATATGCAAAGAAGAATAATCTCATGGCCATTGATTCAAGCAATTAGGTTTAAAGTATCTTAGACATGGATGAGAAGATTGTTTTTACATCAATGTAGAAGCAGGTGAACCTGAATAGCCTTTAGAATCAAGAAGAGAATGAAAAGACCAAACTCTTCCATATAAATATATAGTTCAAGAAGACAGATTGATTCTTTATTTGACTTAAGATCATAGGAGAATCTCATTACAACAAAGTTGGTCAAAAAATTGGGATTAGAAGTTTGTGATCATATAATCCCATATCCATTGGTATGGATAAATAAGGATGCAAAAATAAAGGTAACAAAATAGTGCAAATTCATATTTTCTATCAGTGTCAATTTTACTGATGAAGTTGAACAAGATGCAGTTCCCATTTTTGTATGTGGATTGGTGTTTGGAAGTCCCTATATCTATATGTAAGAGGGAATTTTCATGTTAATATCCAACCAATACTACTTCATCAAGGATGGGAAATCCTTCATCGCCATTCAAAAGGGTAAGTAAAATTTTTTGTTGGTAAGTTCCAACCAAGCCAAGAAAATGATAAACTCTAGCAAGAAGTATGTTTTACTATTTTTAAGAGAGAATTAGTTTGTAATAGTTATTAAGATAAAAGGCATCCTTGGAGGGGTTCGCTGAGAAATAGAAAAGAAATTAGAAGATTATCTGCAGGCATACAAGGATGTGTTCTAGAAGCCTAAAAGGCATACCATCTAAGAGGGAAGTGAAGCACAATATCTAGATATTGCTAGACTCCCCCATTGCCAAATATTGGGCTATACAGGAAGTGTAATATTATAGAAGCAAGTGAGGTGAATAAATAATTGAAAAAACTATTGGAATAAGGTGTCATTAAATTGAGTACATCACCATGTGGGTAACCCATAATCATTGTGCCAAAGTTGTATGGGACTTTGATGATATGTATTGATTACAAGGCATTAAATAAAATTACACTCAAGACTAGGTAGCCCCTACGCAAGATAGAAGATATGATGGATTAGTAACAACAATTGAAATACTTCACCATGGTAGACTTAAAGTTTGGATATCATTGGGTTTGAGTCAGAGAAGAAGGTATCTAGAAGACCACCTTCGAAACCAAGCAAAATTTGTAGAAGTAGCTTGTCATGTTATTCATCCCATGCAATGATACAACTACATTTATAATGTTAATGAATGATATATTGTGCCATTTTATAGATTAATGTGTTATTGTCTATTTAGATGATATAGCTGTATACATTGCTACATGGGAGGAGGACATCTCACATTTGGCATGGGTGTTAGAGACATTAAAGAAGCACCAACTAGTGGAAAATCTCCATAAGTGTTAGGTTTCACATAAACATTTGGTGTATCTATAATATGTGATAGGTGGATGAAAGATAAATATATATCCTTCCAAGATAGTGACCATCATGAAGTGGCTAGTGCCTACTAATGTGTCTAACATCAGGAGTTTCATTGGGAAAATATAATATCTAAGGAAATCCATAGCCTTGTCTTCAATGGTAGCAACACCACTCCATGCCATAACAGTAAGAGGAAATAATTTCCAATGGTGAAAAATCCAGTAGAGAGGTTTTCAGGAGTTAAAGAAGAAGATCAATCAAGCACCAATTCTAGCATTATTGAACTTGCAACAACCCTCTGAAGTGGAGACAAATACAAGTGGGTGTGTTATGGGAGTGGTCTTGATGCAAGGAGGAAATATTGTATGTTACCATTCTAAAGTATTACATGGGGATATTCTTAACTACCCTACCTATGACAAGGGCCTCCAGGCCCTAATGCAAGTCATGACAAAGTGGAAACACTATCTTATGGGAAGTGAGATAGTAATCCACACAAATCACTAGCAACTATAGTACCCACAGGACCATAGTAAGCTACAACGGACCAGGAATTACAATTGGATGGGGTTTTTGTATAATTTTTAATTAGTGATCAAGCATAAGAGGTGTGACACAAATAAGTTGGTCAAAAATATTTCAAGGCCACCCACATCAAAGGTCACATCTATAGGAAATTTGATGCACATTGAGTCATTAACCCATGATGCATATAGATAGGCATATTCAAAGGATGAGGACTTCAAGGATGTGTCTTAATGCTTGTAGATCCTAAGTCATGTTCATGATTGTGACAACACAGTTGACTACCATCTCTAGGATGGGTTACTCTACAAGCTAGATAATATATGTGTTCCTAAAGGTGAGACATTGCAACTGATTAGAGAGGTTCAAACCTCCAAGGTTTTAGGGAAATTTGGTGTAGGGAATACAATGGCCAACTTGTATAGGTAAGTGTACTTCCCCAAGATTCAAGAACATATAGCTAACATTCATAAGAGGATGCACATCTTGTTGTACAAGAAATACTAGTAACCTGAAGCATGGTCTATATCATCCCTTACCAATACTCACTCATTCTTGGGAAAGAATTTCCCTGGAATTTCTGGGAGGTTTACCAATATGTAGGAAGGGACATGATTACCTATTCATGGTAGTTGATAGGTTCAGTAACATGTATGTTTTGATTCCCCTGTAAAGATACCATCAACAAGCAAGAAGCAACAAATTTGTTCTTTGGACAATTCTAGGTGCACTTTAGGATACTAAGGAGCATTGTTTAAGATAGGGACATGTTGACAGTGCTAGAAATTATGCCAACACTAGGGGATATCCCCAGTATAAAGTCACAATTAGACTCTACATCGTTTGGAGTGGGATTTCCATTTGGAATGATGGCTTGACTACCATTCGGTTAGGTTTATGATTTATCTTGGTTAAAATCAACAACATATGGGAGAAACCAAAATCACTTTTGAGACATAAAAGTACGTTAGCTTTGTGAAATGAACAAATATAATGTGCATAAAATTTATTCTATGAATAAAGTAAATAGCATGATCCTTTATAATAAAAATATTAGTACTACTCCAATAAAGACACATGTAAAGAAAGAATCATTACTCAATTTTAAAAGAGCTTTCAATCAAGTATGATCATGAAAGCATATGGACATACATTTTCATTAATTTTTGCATTAAAGATAATGAAATAGTATATTTCCTTCAATAGATCTAAGTACAAGCACATACATTAACCATTACAAGAAAATTCTTACAATAAGTTTTGATATTAATACATTACAAAGACATTTCACTTCTTCCAATAGTGAAACATGGAAGCCACAACTTGCTTCTCAACAAAAAAATCTCCCCCATATGCTAACAAGAGAAGCCAAAGCTAAAATTCCTTTTCCTTGAGTTGTGAGAGTAAATACATAATAAATGAGGTGACCCTTCACCTTCCATGTGACTCTTGAGCTCCTTCATGACTCTTGGACGTCCATGTGACCTTTGGACTTCTTGGTGACTTTTCAACTTCTACATGTCATTTTGAATTATTTCTATTTTCTAATTACAAAATTTAGCTTTTTAGAAAATTGTGGTTAAAATCCAAAAAAAACAAAATAAAACATATTATGTTCAAATTTGAGGAAATTGTAATTATGGAACTATGGTGTGGACCTATTATGTGATGTGCTTGTACCTCATCCTACCCTCCAAATCATATGCAAATATCATTTTAGATCCTACTTGTACATTGTTCCATAGCATACTTAACTTCATGTGTAATTTGACTTGTTTGGAAGCAAATTGAAGAATTGTCTCCTTGGATACCTCCAAGTCATATTGAGTAGCTACATGTCTTATGATGTCCAAAACCTCCTTTAGCTCCTATCTTATGTCACATCTATGCTTCACCTTTGTGGGTGCACCAACCAATGGTACCATGTGCATTCAAACCAAAGCTTCCAATATAGAGTGAAATTTCATGTAGGCATACATTGTGTTGGTTATGTGGTTGTTGATATTATCATAAGCTTGTACATGTATTTTTATCTCTACTCTATCCATTTTAGCTTTGACCCTTCCTTTCCTAGCCAACATTTCTGGTGCATTTAATAGGAATTTGGCACCCCATTCTTGGATCATATCTATAACCATGTGAGATAATATTGCAATCCTTAGTTTTTCCATTAGCTCCCTTTGGATTTTGTACAAGGGTGCCATTACCTTATGCAATGCCATCGTCTCTTCATAAGCCTATTTCAGCATGTTTTCCAACTTCTTAAATTATTCAAGTACCATGGCCTACATGTCTTCTCTAGAGTAACCTGTGGAGGACACCATATAATTTTCAATGAGAAGTTGATCATTCTATTGCTTTGCATCAACTTGTTCCTTTTTCAATTTTTCATTCTCATGATTGATATAGTCAATGTTATTTTCAGTGGCTACTACAAAGGCTTCACTATTTAAAGTGATTTCTTTTGGATTGGTCTTTGCGTTGACAACAATTAATTTTTCCATATTGATAGAGATGGGTAGATATGGTTCATTTGGAAAGTACTTCCTCATTTCTTGAATGATTTTGTCTTTAGGTTTATCAAAGGAGAAATTAGAGATATCCGAAATTTTATCTTCACTGGTAGGTGGGATACCCATTCACTGAGAGGAAGATACCCACCCATTAGATGATTTGGATGTCGAATGTTTAGCGCTTCTACAATTGGATCATCTTCTACTTGGTCATCATCAATATCTTAAGTGAAAATATCTTATTCCAATTTATTCTCCAACTCTTCTTCTTCGTATTTCTTATTCTTCTCTTCCTAAAGCTACATCCTTCTTTGTTCTTCCTCCTCCCTTTCTCTTCTTGAGGGACTCTTCATGTTGTTTCTTCAAAGTTCCCCCTTATTTTATTTTCCTCAATTCTTCTTTTCTCTTTTTCGTAGCCTCTTACTAGCGTTTTTCTTCCTCCTCATTTTGTCTTTGCTCCTTAGCTTGTGTCTTCCTTTTAACTTCTTCTTCTTGTTGTCACTTCCTTTTTTTCACACATTTTAAGAGGTATGGCATGTGTTCACGTAGCATAACTTAGTTTAAAATGTGTAATTATATGTGTGTGTGTGTGTGTGTGTGATATTCGTAGAGAGAGCTAATTTTTTCATATTAAAATTTATTTATTTTTATGCAAAATTATAATTTTTATTATTTTTTGAAGTTGGCGAAGTAATATTTCAATTGCATTTTGCAGACACATATGTTCACGTAAGGTTTTTTTTAACTATTCAAATAAATTGAAAAACCAAGAGTACAATTTTTAAGAGGACTTGTAAATGAAGATAGTGGTATTTTTTGAAATTTTTTCGTTGTGTATATTTTATGATATTGTTTTTTATTCAACCTCTTTAAAATTGTTCAAAAACAATTCAATAATTATGTTCAAAAGAAATTAGATGAAAAATATTATATGAATTCAAAAATGTCAAACTCATATGCCATTGGATAGAGGACTCCTCCATGAATCCAATATGATCAACTCTGCCACCTAAAAACAATTGTCGTAAGTCTATCAAGCTACAAAATGGTGTTGGAGAGAAATATGCAGAAGAGGAGATAAAACTCTATTTTTTAGGCCCTCAACAGCTCGATTGAGCACTTAATAAGCATGATCAAGCACTTAAGCTAAAATTTTAAATAGCTCGATCAATGGTTTAAGAAACCCTCGATCAAGCTCTTGACATAGTTAAACAAAGGCTTGATTGAGTTATAGCTCGATCGATCCCTTCCAACCATAACTCGCCACCAACTGAACACCCAACTATATTCATGGCATTGATTAGGAGTCTACGGACCTATGAAAATAAAACAAATCACAACCGAATGTGCATCAATGGAAAAATAACAGAGAATGTCCATTCATAGAAAAATAACACAACGTGGAAATCACACAAAAATTGACAACAAACATGGGAAATTGGAGAATTTGATCTAGAAAAGGAGAGGGAATGATAAGCATAAAGGAAGTGCGAGAAAAAGCTAGAGAAAATATGAGGAAAAGACGAAAAATATTGAGAGAACAAGAATATTATCCACTTCAGCAAATTCATGCAAATATAGGTAATTCTTTGTCTCACTTCTCATATTACCTGCTCAATATTGTATGCATTAGGAAATATGATTCAAGGCAAGAAAAAAAATGGAGAATGAAACAATAGAACTAAGATAAAATAAGTCATGAAAGTAATACCATGGATTTAAAAATTGAGATGTAATAACAACTAAGAAAAATCACTTGGTGTGATTAATGGTTCATTTCAAATCGGAAACCACTTGAATTCATGCAAATTGTGAACCACCATTGAATTGTAATGGTGAGGATAACCCACAAAAAATAAGGATGTGATTTAACTAAAGAAAAATGTTATATTTTCATATATTATTTACATGAATTACAGTTCATGGCAATATTTACAAGAGAGATTAGAAAAAATGGTTGTTACATAGGTGCCCCTAAACCTATAAACATTAGTTTGATTGAAATTCGATATCCTTGTAGGAGTTAAGAAATAAAAGGTATCAAGATCTAGAAGGATAAAGAGTATCCCTCTTTCCAATGTGCATGTTGAAAAGACATTATTTGTTAAACATATAACAACATTAAATATTTTTGACATTCATCATCATAACATAATGGTTCCTTGAATCATAAATGATGATCCCTACATTTGAAAACCTCACAATTTTCTTCTTTCAGTCCTCGAAGGTTATGAGAATTTGTTGGAAGCATGTTTTTTAAAGACACACAAAGTGTAGTGTAGATTTGTGCTTGCACAAAAGTAGTCTACTATTGCATATCACTACAATGCTGCACGGAAAGCTCATTATTAATAAATATTAAATTCATATATTATAAATGCAAAAGAAATAAATTAGCATGCTTGTATTGATGATATTCTAAATCTTTACAACTTGGCCCTTCAATTTGGTAATCACTAACTTGATTTTTCAAGAATCTCTCATTCTCTCAAGTTCAAAATATTCTCCATACCATTAAGTTACTAATAATTCCCTCAATATGTATTTAGACTTCCTATATAAAAATAAACTTTAATTTGTATTAGTCTTTAGTTCAACAACCTTGCAAATAATTATAAAATATCTTCTTCATCGACTTTGTTATCTTCAACCTCTTCTCATTTTTTAGCCACACTCTTTGGCTTCTTTAGGTTTTTATCTACTCTCCAATTCTTCTAATTTTATTCCTCACACCTATTCATTTTAATCACTTTTATATTTCCTTCTCTTCTCACAATCCCTTTTACTTGGCATTAGATTTTAAATGAAATGTTTGGTGAATGATATATGTGAACAAAAATATAATACCATTCTTGTAGGGATCACTTTTAGTTTGGGATTTATATAATCTTTTGAAGAAATGAAAATTTGTTGCTAGGAAGAAATAACTTTGAAAAGGTCAAACGCTTCACTTGGTAAATGTGACTTCTTGTGAAACCAAACAAAGCTTCAAACCTATTCACTAGTAAAATTTTGGAGTTGTAGAACAGCATATCACTTTTATCACACACCCTTCAATCCATGCTCAAATGGTTAAGTTTTTTCATTTCTTAAACGCGTGTTGGAGGGGGGAGAGAGATTATTGCTTGTGGGACTATATTACTTAAGAGATAGGTATATTAGATTTTGCAATTATTTTACAAATTGCATACTTTCAACTAGTTTTCAAATTTCTTATCATTCACATAAAATTGGATTACAAACCAATACTAAGTAAACCTTTTATAACTTTCATATAAACTTTATAAACTAACTAAAATGATTATACATTTTTCATGACAATAACTCGAATGGCATACGATAAAAAAATACTATTGTCAAACAATGTTTTCATTGTTATATAAACATTTTAAATTTTGAGGAAAATTTACCTATACATATTATAATACTTTAATTCTTTTAATATACTTTTAGTCTCTAATAACATTTTATAAAATATTGTTTAGTTTTTCATAAAAATGTTTGACAACTATGGAAATAATTTTTTATCCAAGATACTTTATCACCGTTCTTGAAATATTATAATTTTCCACTTGTCAAATACGTTAATCCATAGTAGCCAATTCATTTTAAAAATATTTGGATAGTATTTATAAATAAAGGCATCAAACCATATTTTGAATGTTAGCTATAAGGAAAGGAATTGATCCCACATCTTGAATGATACAACATTGATTCTATCCATGTGTGTGCTTCTCTTTTGGGTGTTCTCAATTGTGGTATCCCTTGAATTTAAATCATGATTTATGCATAAGCAGCAAATTTGAGTTATTTCAATGGTTTGGTTTGATGAAATTGATTTGTCCATATGCTTAATCTACAATGGTTTCATGTGAATCTGATCTGGTCCAGGCATCAACATGTCTAACTTGAGTAAATATTAAGAAAATGCATATTAAAAGGTAAGTATACATATATTTGAATGGTTATTTTGAAATATTTAATTCTCAAGTTACTTAATTCAATTCAGTTAGTAATGGAAATATAATGCTTCCCAAAGCACTAATTTCCCATCTCCCTATATACTCAGATATCATAATTAGGTAAAGTAAGTGGCCTATTATTCACACATATTTTCTTTTGCAAGAAAAAAACATCACATAGTGTAATTAGGGGAATTGTAAAGGATCATTGCATATTCGAATACTTGCAATTCAAACACTTTTTATGTCAACTATTCACCTTGAACACACCATCACTACACACACTAAATTCACTTAAACTTTGTACTAAGGGTACCCTCTTTTTGAATCTTTGTACTTAGTTTCTTTCGAGTTTACATTTTGGAACACGTTAAGCAAAGAAAAGACTCTTTTAAAAACAACCCTAACTTCAACCAACTAAATTCCCCATAAGGGCCACAAAATAATTTAATAGTTCAAGGTAGGACCATGGGGGTAGGCATCCCATAAGTCGTCATGTTTGTTTTTTATTCAAAAAAATAAAAGTTGTCTTTTAGGGTGCTTTCAAATCCTACACCATCCAGTGAAAAAACCGATAATGAGAATAAATTGGTTAAGGGGGCAAGGCTTAGATGACAGATTATCACAGGCCCACCTGTTGTCTCCTGACACTTGGAAGGGGTTATGGATCCAAATTTGACACCCAAAAGTTGAGATTCACGTAGGTAACTTAGTGGCAAAATCTTATGACATCTTTCCTTATAGGTAGCGGGCGAGAGCACTCCACCTGAGGAAATTTTGATCAAGCTACTGGAAGCATCGTCATCTCTTTCAGGATGTAGCCTGAGTACCCGCCACTATAACCCTCCCCATACCTTGGTTTTTTCTTGGTTGTTATAAGTGTCACCAGTACTTGTGAGATGTGACCCTAGTACCCTACTATGAATCCTCACAAAGCGCAGTTACTACTTGAGTGGAAGGACATCAGGTCTTTTTAATATTTTTTCTCATACGTGAAACCTCACAAAACCTTATTTGTCGATTTTTTCACACATTGGAATTGAAGGGAAAATTAACCATTTGTTTTTCTCTTTGCCTCATGTATGTGATTCATTTGGTTTTCTATAATAAAATCCCCCTCACCACCATTTCCTACACACCTACTAGGGAAACATAGGGGACGTAAGGGTTACCCATCACTCTAGGCACCTACAAGATCTCCCACCATTGTTGGGAGTGCCTGGTCTCTCACCATTTTGGTGCAAGACAATACCAATCCACCTTGTTGCAGCACATCCATTCTTGGAGTCACCTTATTGGGATATAATTCCTCTCAAGGCACCCCCACCCCCACCCCTCAAGGCAGTACAAACACTACACTGAAATGTACTCATACCAACCCCACCCAACAAGATGCTCTAAAAAATACTATCTCGCAGAGTACCAACACTAATACCAACACCAACACACAATGTCATTACATCATGGCTAAGACCAACAAGATACCATTTTTTTCTTCCTTAAATCTCTAACTTGACTAAACACACAAATGATCCCATTTCCCATAATAAAAAATGGTCCCCCATGCAACCAAGTTGCCATCAGATATCCCTAAATTCGAAGGAAAACAGGGGGAAGAACCTGCCAATCATATCATGGCCTTCTTAAATAAACATGTGTATCTAGTATTAAATAATTATGATTCATTCACTTTTATATTTTGTATTTCACTACACAGGGATGTAAATTGATCAACTACATGAGGAACAAGATGTTCCCTATCAAGTTGGTCAACCACTAAAGGAACAAGATGTGCCCTATCAATCTAATCAACAACTAGAGGAACAAAATATGCCCTATCAAGTTGATCAACCACCAAAAGTATTGGTTGTGCCCTCTCAAGATGATAGGATAAAAATGATTTGTATTCGTTTGGAAAGAGGTGGAAGGTTTGCATAAAATTTTGATGCAAGCACAAGAGAGGACCTTGGGGAGCCTATCCTTGATTGCACTACTAGAGAGCATGTTAGTAACATCATTCAATAGTATTTTGAGAAACATTCAGTTATTGAACAAGCACAAATACTACATGGGTTGATCAAACATAAGAAACTAAAACATGTCAAAAAAAATTAGGTATCCAAGATGCTAAAGCAGGAGGACACATATGAATGTCACTAAAAATATATCAAAGGCATTCTCTACATTTATAAAATCAAGAAAACCCAGTGTTTGAGCTACTCATAGGGCAATTAGTACCACTATTGTTGCACCAAGTACATCAAGACAACAAATGGTGGCAACAATGTCAAAATTTCTCCATGAATCAAGAAAAATATTGCATAAACATACCAAATTCAAGGTTTGAGTAAATGAAAATGATGAACCTGCTTTTTGGGCTCTTATAACCAGGAAACCCTACCGAGACAAACTTATAGTAGGAATTAGACCATTTGTCGTATAGCTTTGGGAGAGTCATTTCCGTGTTATTCTAGATAGAAAGCATGGTGTATGACATCACCTATCTAAAGATTAGTATGTATATCATGCTAAGCATGTTGTAGAAACGATAGAAGTTTCAATGTTCGAAGAATTTCAAGAAAGCAATCCCCATGTCAAGATATCCATAAGGATGTTTTAGAAACTAAAACCATAGTTTATTAGGCTTAATAAAATCCATGACACTTGTTTTTTTCGGTATCACGTTGAATTCCAACTTCATTATGACAAGTTTTGGGAATTTTGCACGAAGAATTGTCATGACGACCCTCCTCCTATAGTGTGCAATTTTGTTTCATCAATCTTGTATAGGTGGGAGAAGATGCACTGAATGTGGTGATTTGGCATTGTTCCATATGAACTTTCCTATTGATCCCAACTAGGCTTGGATGTCAGATGTCATGGTCACATGGAAGCGATATGAGTATGACGTGATAAATCAACTGTCGTCATCAACTCTGCTGCCTAGGAGGATCAACTATGTTGAGGATGAGATTCTTATTTCAGAATTCATGGGGTCGTTTCAAAACCAAATCTATAAATATGTCAATCACTCGCACAAGTCCAGGTGGAAAGCTTTTGAATTTAAGCATTCTCGCGAAGTATTCCAACCAGGCACAATATTATCAGTGGTAGACTTTGTCAAGAATTAAACATTTTCTCCTTAGACAGAGATCTAGAGTTAGATTATCATTCATACCAAGTGCCCATATTTTTACATGTTATGTACAGACATGCACAATTTAATGTTGATGGTAGGGTAGCACTACCAAAGCACATTATGTGATTAAGGAGTATCACTTCTACATTAGTGATGATTGTGAGCGTGAAACATTGGTCATGAAACATTGACTTTGCTTGATTTATGAATTATTCAAAAATAATGACATATCATTCAGAAAGCATCGGATATGGTCAAATGGTTGTGCAAGGAAGTTCAAGTCAACGCACAGTTTTTATTGGTTGAGTTTGTTATGCAAGGAGACAAAATTCAACATATTTGGAGATATTTTGAAATATGACACAGAAAGGGTGCTCATGCTTGTGTGAAGCGAGCACTTAGGAGGGTACCAAATGAACCATTATGCAAATCAACTCAAATCATCACTAGAGGTGGTCAACTAGTGCAGATCTTATTTAGGACATGAAGGTCACAGGTCTATTTAGCATGTGTGTAGATTCTTCTAGAATGTTGAAATTGACAATGTGAATAGATTCATTCCTTAGTATTTTAATACTATAAAAGTAATAAGGGAATTACACTCAGTGTGGAGTAAAGACTTGGGGGGAATATTTTCCATAGAGATAAGAAAACTTGCATGTTTTTGTGAGTTTTGCATTGGTGTTAATGGATGTAAACTTGATCAATGTGAAAAACATGGGTACATGAAAGGATCTAAATGTGTTTGTCTTAGTCCACCTCATCCAATTCTGACGTGGCAAGAGATGCACGTTGAAGAGGCCATTGTTTCACTTGATCATGATCAATTCTCTAATGTTGTAAGGGAAGGTATGTGGCGTCTATCATTAATGGTTTCATCTATAAATTTAAATATTGAACATATAACCAATGCATATTTTGTATTTTAGTTGTAGATGATGTCTTTGCACTCACTGCCCCCTTTTGTAATGAAGAGAACATGGCCTACTATTTGATGTGATACCACACAGGTACAAAGCAGGTTGGTGTGATTGTACGAAGATGGACAATTCACATACCAAATTGGTGACATGGTTGTGATGGGTCATTTTTCGAAAAGGTTGAAAACAAGGTGGTCACATTATTTATAGAGATTTTACGCCTAAATATATATCATTTCCAATACAATCATATAGTCATATCAACTCGGATCAGTCTCACAGAAATCAAAGCAAAGGCAGGTGAACCAAGGAGATGGAAGATGAATTTGACCATGAACGTATTATGGAGACTTACATTCCTATCACCCATTGGCCAAATGAGTAGAAGATTAAAATAGAAATCCATGAAGCCAAGTCTATAATAGTCAAGTGTAATATAATCTAGTATAAAAGATCAACATATAAATTTTGTAATTTAGAAATGTGACAGCTGGATACCTTTGTAATTTTCTAGTTTTGAATGTGAATAAAATTCATAGAGAAATGTTTCCCTCTAATATAAGCTATTATGGATAAAATCATAGAGAAATAAAATAAAATTGAATGTGGAAATGTTCAGCATAGAATGAATCCATATGAAAGTATATTTATTGATACCCCATGAAAGGACACCATGCTCCCATACCCATCTTGGTGCATGATTCCTATATATTTGTAGCAAATGAAAGTATATTTATAAATAGGATGAATTCATAATGGTGTATATGGTATAAGCTTTAGGTTTCGTGAGGTTCTTAGGTTTTTAAAGTTTTCCAAATTTCAAGAAGGTTTATTTTTAGGAATAGGATCCTTTTGTGAACCCCATAGCTTTAGAATCTAAAGGGATCTAAAAATAAAATTAAAATTTAGAATAAAGAGGGATTTAGATTTAGATTTAATTAAATTGTTTGATATAATTTTTTTAAATGTCATGTATCATATTCAAGTTTAGCGTGGAAGAAATTTTATAGATATACATCATAATGCATTCTAGAAAATCCATTTCAATAGAACAATAAAGTTGATATAATGTTATTTTACTTAAAATGGAAATTCAACTATCTAGGTTATGAGCAACATTGAAATATTTTTATGTTATTAATAAATGTCATGTGTAAATTTGATATAAAGCATGGAAAGAGTTACATACATGCTTCACATTGGATTGTAAAAAGTGCAACAAACAGAATGTGTGTGTGTGTGCGTGTGTGTGTGTGTGTGTGTGTGACTAAGCTCTTTTAGACAATCTCAAAAGAAATAGAATTGAATAAAACTTATTTGTTGCTTACAAGACATCTTTTAAAATTGAATACAACTTATTTAAATCTTATTTGTGTTTTTTAATTGAACCTTAAGATAAGGAATTGATTGAAATACTTGGATAGCCAAGTAAATTTAGGGAAGTTCATAAAATTATAGAAACATATCATTAATTTTTTACTGATATATTAAATTTCAATACGTATGACTTAGGTTTATATTTTTTTGTGGAAATGTAAACAATATTAATTTGTTTAACTACTTTATCATTATCAGTTCATGATGCTAGAATAAATACAATTATGGAAACCACATACTTCTAACCATTAAAATTTATTATAACTAGTATCATTTCAAATGAGTAGAATCATTCAAAATTTCAACTTATTAATCTTAACAGAGTTGAACGCAATGGTATATGGGTGGGTTGCTAAAATTTCATATATAGATTTTTTATTACAATATGGATGACTTTAGAATTCAAATATTTTATTAAAATCATTGTAATAACATACATTGATTGCACTAAAAGGCACTTTCTATATGCCAGTATGAAGCATATTTATAATTCTTTCCATGCTCAATATTAAATTGATACATAATATATTTTACTTCATTTTAAGTATCAAAGTGACTTGCATCATAGTAACATTGTACTTATTTTCATAGTCTATGAAACTAGAAATCAAAATGAATATTTTGTAAAATTTTACTTCTTAAATATTATAGATTTCATATTCGTGGCTTGATGGTGACTACATAATGCTTTTACTTCTTTAATATTGTAGATTCCATATTCATGGCTTGATGGAGAGTCCTACATAATGCTTAAGTCTTATACCATGGAATTTTTAGGAGATTACATATGGATTTGTTATAACCTTTTATTTTTCAATACATGGAGAGAATTTTAGTCTAGCATATAATTGGAAAATATTTACAAAATAGATTATAAACATCATTAATACAAAGTAAAATTATATTTTAAAATATAATATTAGTCTTTTAATTAATTAATTTTAAATTATTATCTTTTTAATAAAAATTATACTATAGAATTCTTTTTAAAACTAGTGAAATAATTAACATCCATAAAGTGAAATAATTAATGTATCAATAAATTGTCCATATGAAAATATATACAAATTATATTACATGAACCTCCATAAACTAAAATATTAAGCATCCATAAATTGAAATAATGTTCATGCATCCATAAACTGTCCATATGAAAATATACAAAGTTTGTATCACGTGTGAATGTGCCCTATGAAATGGGCTTGAAAATACACAAACTATGTGGTCTAAGCACCACTACCCCTATGTGATTGTTGCTCAAACATGGCGTATAGATCCTGGCACTACAATATAACACATTCAAATTCAAATTAATTAGATCATTATTTACAAAATAAACAATATAGAAATAAATGATTTTGAACCACATTTAATTACATATGAATCTATTAACCTCACTCGAGTCCAAATGAAATTCAAGTAGGATGGGGGTCTTATCAATCTGGGTTTGGTTCTCCCATGCATGTAGCTCAACGATTGGGGCATGTGTCAATGGACCCACATTGGCAATGCCTTTGTACCCAGCATCCCACTCATGTTGCCACATTATTGCAACCTCGACACCACTCTGCATCTAGGCCTATGTGCACAATGGAAAAGACAAATTATAATTACTCTATGAATTAATTAGCATGCATGTAACTTAAAGAAAGAAAATGTTGAAATCTTAGGAATAAGAAAGTTTACCTCAATTGTTGGTCCATGTGGTTGTACATAGTGACTCTCTTCCACATGAGTGTGATGAGGTGGAGGTGGAGGTGGAGGAGACTCTGTGGAAACATGCATTGATGGAGGCTACTCTAGATGAAGAACTGTCCCCTCAGATGACCTCAAAATCTCATCCATAAATCCTTGTGTCTACATGTTATCATGAACTTATTAATATAAATGTAATCTGATACGAAATTATTAATATAAATAATGTATAATTTGACAATAAGAGTCAAAAAATTTGTATATATGTACCCGACTTGTGTCACGCAGGTTGTACACCCTCCAAGTCTCACGAATGGCATCACGACACATACGTGCATATGACAAAACCTAGTCAGGGGGTAGACTCTCGAGCACTGGATAATCAAATAATGGAACTGGTAGGTCACGAGGCAACGGTGGTGGTATGCTCATCTCTCCACAAAATGTGACCTACGCATTGGCCGATGTGGTCTACATGTTATCCACAATGGCATGCTTGGTTTCAACGTCGATTTGTGACGACCCCTCTATCTTTGTTGACAATACCACATCAGAGATGGTAGTGGAAACAATCTCGGAGGTGGTGGTACATGTTTAGGGTCCCTATGATCCCCGACATGATCATAGCTACATCCCTCATTGGGTCCATAAAACTCAAATTCAGTGTTGTTGTAATATGACCTCATATGCAACACAAACTCTGAAAATACATGTTGGGAAAAGTAAAGGGGGACCTAGTCATGGTGGGGGAACTGGCCCCAAGCTCTAATGAATCAATCATAAACTAAAGGTGTCGCATCAATGCTCTTAAAATATCTTAGTGGAATTGGACTAGCACTTCTATCACAGAGGTCTAAAGGGATGCCAAATAACTCCCCACAAACATCTATGTCCTTGGTGGTGGATTTCACCACCTCCCAACTATCTGGGCCTCTAACCTCCTACCTCCTAATCCCATGTATGGCATGTAGGAGGTCATTATGTGGGCCTACCCTTTAGTAGGTCTGGATCAACCTATTGATGTTGTCCAACATCAAAGTCAAGCTATGTCTAGTAGGCAACTAAGCAGGGAAAGTACCCAGCTCTTGTGTAATCCATGAATGTTGTGCCCTAACATCCGCAAGCATGACAGTGGTTGTGGCATCGTCCCATAGAGCAATCGATGCTACGTTTTCATCCTCATCTTCACCCTGTTGAGGGTCTACAAATCATAAACATAATTTAACATATATATCAAACTAAACATAATAACATATACATTAAATTCAAACACATCAATTGAAGACAATTTAAAAATTAAAGGCAATTTCAAGACAAAAGAGGATTTAAAATGTAGGAGGTGTACCTACGACAGGTGAATATGGTCCACTCTCTATAACATCATCAACGGAGACAGAAACATTTCCTCTCACACTCCTACTGGCATTGGATCCAGGATCTACCAGTGGAATGTGAACTCTGGATGGGCTATGTGATCTTTCACGAGCCTGGCCATGTATAACTAATCCCCACACACTTCGAGGCCTGCGGATGGGGGTCATATGGGAGATGGCTCTACATAAGTTTAGTTTGAAGTGGATTAATTTTAAGAGTCATAAAGTTAATTAATAGACGAAAATCAAAGTATAGAGGAATAGAAGCAATAGAGTTTTTTTTTAAGTATGTAAGAGTCGTCTAAGTCATATAAGCTTCCATCATAGACATTTAGAATTTCAACAATTCTATTACATATAAACTAATGTAAAAAAAATGTTGACTAAAGAATGTTGGCAAGAAAACCATTTCTAAACTCAAGTAGAATAATCTAGCCTTCCTAAACTTTAGAGTTTCTTTTTTGCTAATTTATCAACCTATATTGAGTTCCATGTAAACACAACCAAAAGAAGTGGTCAAATATAACTAAACACTTTTTCCCATTTCTAAATAACGCATTTTATTCATAGAATATATATATATATATTATATATAATATATATATATATATATATATATATAATATATATATATATATATAGTGAAATAAACATATTTGCAAAACTAATAAAATTTCATGCCAACCAAATACTCCATAAGACAAGTCCTTATAATGTTTGACTTTGACACATGACATGTACTAAGTGCAAGCACATGAAGACAACGTTTTTGACACAACACACTACATAATGAAACAATTACGTACCTTAGAAAAGACTAAAAATGTTTTTATTCATTTTAAATGCACTTTTGATCGTGCATTTAATATATGTACCAATGCATTTGTTAAAACCTAACATCACATAAGAGATGAAATAATCATAATTTTTTTCATTTAAAAATAATACAGAAGATATCATTAATGATTTATTAAAGTATATATGTTGAATCACACAATGCCTAAAACCTCCACAATCTCATATTGCATTGGATTGTGGGAAATATAATTTATAATACAAATAAACTAAATCCATAATTTAATTTTTACTATTATAGTATTCCCTAACTATCATAATTTTTTATTTTATTAATAAAAACCAACACAAAAGATAATAAATATTTTATTAATAAAAGTATATCTATAGGTTCTCCCATTACAACATCTTACCTCATGTTTTTCCCAAACATTATTAGGTCTTTTCAATGGGTGGTGTATTTATGCTTCCACACTTTAAATTCAACATTTTCCCTCATGCTCTCATACTAAAAAAATGTCGTTTTGGTTTACTAAAGTATCTATTAGCATAATCCCACTTTTAAAATGCACTTTCCACCATGTTTCCATTTTAGTATAGATATTTTCTACTCTTTTAATAAGACTAAGTTAACACATGAACATTGAATATTTTAATGAGTCAAGTTTTTTCAATAAAACAAAAGTCAATCTTGATTTTTTTTCAAGATTTCAATAATTTAAATTATTTCAAATATTAAAAATACATAAAAACAAAATTTCCATTAATCAAGCTATATATATATATATAATATATATATATATATATATATATATAATTATAGTTTAGTTATGTTATTAAAAAAAATATTTACTTTCTTATTTGATAAATAGAGGTTCACTATAAGCAACCATATTCATTATCTCAATCTTAAGCTTCCAATGACTCTGGTTGTCACAATCTTTAATCCAATATATAATATAATAATTTTATATGCAATGTGAAATCAATTTGTTTATTTATTGGTTATATAGTTTGCTTGTTTTATGTTTTAGAGTTTTTTGGGGCATATTTTTTGTGAGATTTATTCAAAATTTGATAAGGATGTGTTAAAATCAAGTTTGAATGGTGACCTTTGTCGAACTCATTTATCCATTTAAAATTGCATTTTAAATAACAAAAAAACAATCCAAGTATGCCACACCCTCCAAGAGTGCTCCAAGAGTATGAGAGAGAGAGAGAGAGAGAGAGAGAGAATAATGAGAGAGAACTCCAACACTGAACTAACAAAAGGTTACTAACTGATCCTCAAAAGCCTTTTTATGGATGAGACCTCTATTTTTCTTCGTTTTCCATTATTTTCCTTCATTTTCCTCCTCACCTACAACTTGTGATCTTTCACCTCCTTTTTCTCCTAATTTCCATTGTTTTCATAAATAAATGTGCCAAAAATGTCTTTTTGCCTTTTAATGCCTTAGCCATTGTCTTTACCAATTTCCTTAGCCATAAACAACCAAATGAACACCCCCTATGATGTCTTGCTCAACATTTAGCTTGGAATAAGTGTCTCATTCATCTGTGGCTATTGTTTTTAACTTTTATTACATGGAATTTTCACCAAGGTTGTTACAGAACCCTCCCCCATGGGGGACACTATCCTCGGTGTTCAATCATGCATATACCTCAGCAACCTGCTAAAAAAGGACATATTGCTCATGGAGCTTGATAACACAATTTAGTGTAGTATTTACAACGAAAGATCTGCTCAAGATAAAAACATCATGACAACATACCGCAGAGTGGAGCTTTATAACACAGCTCGTTACGGTATTTACAATGATCATCCTGTTGAGTGCCAACTCATATGTCATCATAACATCATGATAGCATAACCACATGATAGCATAATAACATGATAACATAACCATAATGACATGAAACCCATACTGAATAGTGGAGCTTTATAACATAGCTTGTTACGGTATTTACATCCATACACAAGTGTACATATAGCAACATCATAAAAAATATGTATACCAAAACATATGCCAAATCATTATAGGCCCCGGAATTGTCATGTTTAATTCACATTCTCACCTTCTGCTTACTCATCATTTTCATTGTTATTACTATCATTTTGCACAATTGTTGGGCTAGTAGCTTAAACTTGGAGCATGATCACATAAGTGTTCATTATTTAACCTATTTCCTTCATTTCAATAAGATTTGCATCAAAATGATTATTGATGATGGTGTTTGTGTTGTTTCAGGAATGTGTATGAAATGACGATCAAAGATACACATGCATCAACAATTATTTGCACTTAGTTATGTTACTGCACCAACACCCCTACACTAACATTTCTGCACTCAAGAGCAACCAATTTGGGGCTTCGACATTTCGGCATGCTTCAGGGCAAACCAAGGAAGGTTATTGTCCAAAATGATGTTCTAACACATTCTCATGAGTTGTATTGCACCTAGGTCACACATGTGGGTCTCTAGATGAAATCAACAAATTTGCTCAAAATCGCACAGTTTTCAAACTGCCAAGTTTGACCTCGATTTTCGTGCAACTGGAGGTGAATCTGGAAAATTTGAGCAAATGAGTTTTATACCAATATAAAAAATTATCTATAACCAAAACTGTTTCTCAATATTCGCTTTTGTTTAAAAGTTATATGCGGGTCTTTAAGGCAGTTTCATGATATATATATATATATATATATATATATATATAATATAATATATATATATATATATATATGTATGTATGTATGTATGTATGTATGTATGTATGTATGTATGTATGTATGTTTTTCCATAATTCTAGAACCTCGTAAAACAAGCCAAACAGCCAACTTCAGGCACGCTTCCGAAGATATGGAGTTGAATGAGACAAATCTAAGAGAGGTTTTTGTTGAAAATATAACAAATTAGGTTCCCTCCAAACCGTTTTCCAAAATTCACCATGGTTAGGAAGATATTCCAATACCTTTGAGGCCAATTTGTTAAAAATATGCAATTTTCTAGAATTAAGGAAAATCACTATTAGAGTCAAAATTCGCCTTGTAAATTTTATAAATGTCTTAGTCATGGCCTATGTGAGGGGAGGAGATGTTAGTATAGCTTCGTATTTCTGGTTTGGAGCTGGAGCATATGGCTTGGGATGTAAAGAACTGATTCAATTTTAATAAAAGACTTCTAATGCCAGGTTTCTTTCTCTAAATCTATTGTTTTTAATGATCATTTTTGTTTCTTAATTTGATTTGATTTTAGGAGAGTGAGAGCTATATGGTTTGGGCCCAACCAACCAAGCTCAATATCCCTCACTTTCAATTAGTTTTCAATCGTTATAAATTAGCAAAAGTTGTGTTGAATGATCATTTTCTGTGTAAGAATAGTTTCTTTGATATACTTTCATGACTTGGAACATTCAAAGATTGTTTTCTTTTAGATTTGAGTAATGATCCCACCATTAATCATTAAGGATTGTGTTAATGAAGCATAAAGGATGTTTGAATCCGAATTCTAAAACCAATTCTATTTAAATTGTATAATCTTGCATTTCGTACTTATACAGAGTTATTCTGTACTTAGACAAGTTTTGTAATATCATGTTTTATATGAATGTCCAACGATAATATGACGAGATGTTAATAGTTGTAGCTTAGTTAGAGTTGAAGTATGGTTAGATTGAGAGTTGTAAGTTAATTTTTTTCATGGGATAGGTTTTCTAAGTTTATTTGATGTAGTTTTAAATTAGAATAAACTTTGATTTTTAAATGTGTGAGAACATTAATTTGAAGTTTTTAGTTTCCTTCAAGTGTTTGAGAGTTGAATGTTAGGAAAGATAAAAGACTAGTTTGAATTCTTGTTGGTTTGCATCCCGAGACTTAGACTTCGTGATTAAATTTGGTTTGTTGGATTGTTTATTTTCCTTAAGTTTAGAATCACTTGAATTAGAATTATTTTGTTTAAGATTGAAATTAGAATCATCTTGATATTGAATGATAATTAGTTTTGTTTGATTTCATATTTCTAAAATTTATTGTTTGAATTATAGTTACGTTTTACTTGCATTGAGATTAAGTTTGATTGATTAAATTTACTTAGATTGAGATTAAAATTGTTTATTTGCATTATGTACTTAATTCTAAAATAGGAATTTGATGTTAATTTAGGTTAGATTCCCTGATCTTGCGTTACCTGCACTTGTGCCTCTAAGTCTTATGACCCCGGATTGATAATTTAATGTAGGAATTATAACACATATAATTTCCCCAACATTTTTGGCATTGTTGCTGGGGAGGTACAAAAAGGATTAGAGCATAGTTTCTTCACAAGTTTTCTGTGTGATCTTAGTTATAGGGCAACTAAAGGGAGGAGATGATGGTAAGACATGAGTGAAGAGCCACACATCCGCTTTTTTTTGGGTCACTCCAAAGTCTGGTTTTCCAAGTAAGCGAGGATTTTGGGTTTGGTAAGTTTTATTGCAATTAGTTTTAATTCATTTAGATTAAAATTTCAAGCTCTTTCAAGATATAAAAAAAAAAAAAAAAAAAAAAAAAAAAAAAAAATTGGTGTTGTAGAACCCTCTATATATACTAATCCATGTGATGACAGAATATACCAGTTGGCTTGTTGAGAACAGGAAAATGGTATTTTGAGGAATCATTCAATGAGGATTTTTTATGCTGCTACAAAGACATATAAATAATCCAATGAAGAACTCACGAGTACAAAATTTAATATTTTGCTTGAACATAAATTTAATATTTTAAATCTTTGATTGCAACATTGATTTACAGGAAGAACATAAAAAGGCTGAAGAACCACTACTGATTTATTGTGCCAACTGTAGAAAGAAGCACTTCCTTGGAAAGTGCCCACTTAGCGGTCTAAAAGTTTGCAAAATCTGTGAGGATGATTATGCAACCAAACATTTCCCATCACTGCCACAATTACTGAAGGTACTCGGGAAATCAAGTAAGGAATCGAATCAACCACTAGGTATAACTCAAAACCCATCACCATTTAATACTTAGACTAATGATTATTATCTTGAGCAGGTTCCTCAATAGATTTATAATCATGTTGTTCCGTGGAAAAATTGTAATCCTCCTCCAATTGAATATCCTACTTCATGGCCACAATGGCCCTCTCCCTGGACTTCTTCTTCGAGTCAGATATCCCCATGGCCTAAAGGATGGTTTAGAGCCTTTTCCCTAGGGTTGTATTTCATGCAAAATCAACAACAACAACCACAATTTCCACTCAATGCACTAATAAGTCATCCTCCTCCATGATCTCATCTACATGTGCAACCTTACCCTAATCCATACCCTATCCCTTATCCTAATCCATACCCTAGCCCTAATCCACACCCTAGCCCTTGTCCTAACCCGAGACCTATACCTAATCAAACCCTAGTCCAAAGCCTAACCCAAATCCTAACCCAAATCCTAATCCAAATCCAAATCCTAGTCCAAGCCTTAACCCAAACCCTAGCCTAAACCATAGCCCAAACCCTAATCTAAACAAGGAGGTTGCACAACAATCTAAAACATGTATTCTTCCCGTTGATTCCCCTACTGAACGAAATGATATATCTTTGAGGTTGGGAGAAGGGGTGAGTTTGGAAACATCTCCTATCACTACAAAACATTCACCATGGGAGGATCTAATTCAAAGACCATTAAAGGAGCAATCTTTGATTGAAACTTATTCTGAAATTGTTGTTGAACCTAAAAACCCTAAAATTTCCCTTAACTATTCTTGTCAATTTGAAAAGCAGATATTTGAGCCCGATCTTGACGGATTTTTCTTTTGGATTTCACCATATCCCTTATGCCTCTTAAAGAGTGATTATCAAGTTGTGGAAGGCTTTCATCAGTTGGAGAATCATGAATATGTGGATCCCATTGAATCTTGGTTTCAAGCAGTCACCAGCACACCTTATTTCCTCATCATTCGACAACTCTTGGTACAATATCAATCAAAGCAATTGGTTTTTCATTCTCTAGTATGTGTTGAAGATTATTCTTTAAAACTGAGTGTGAGTATATTTAACATTTTGTTACGCACATGGCTACATTAGAAGTACTCCTACACTTGAAAGAGACCTTCCTTTCTTTAGATTAAGGTAGAGTACTATTAGAAAAATAAATAAAAATGCCATTTGAAATAGCAGCACTCTTGAAACTGCAATTCTTAAGGCACAGCTTCTGGAATTTCTATCATTAAGCACTCTTGTGGTAAGACTTGTCAAAAGCAATTCACTCTTAATGCCTCATATTCTATAAAGTGACTTTGATTGTAAGTTGAGATTAATCATTGGGTCAGTTAGGGGGATTGTTATTGTTATATTTAATACTTTCCATTCATAAGCTTAAAAACTTACTTTTGACCTATTCATTATAAAAAACTATCGTCCAAGAAATGATTTCAAGTTTCTCTATGAAGGTATTGATGAAAAACTTCCTATGGTAGACCACTCCTATAAAACCCTAATGAGCTCTTATGAAAACCCTAGCACGATCAAGTTAAGGAATCTTTCAATCATTATTCGAGATGTTTTCTTTAAAATGAGTCGTTAGGGTAGAAGGGCCAATTGGTAAATATTAGTAATTAAAAACATTTCATGCCATCATGTGCTCTTAAGGAGTAGATTTGCCTCCTCGCCTATTAAGTAACCTACTTAGCGTTAATTATAATCAGATTTTATTTTTAAATGATTAATTGAGGGATGGGAGGTCTCATTACGAGCCGACCTACCATGATCATGGGTCCTAACGAGAATGACATTACCATTACTGGTCACCACGCTAGGGTAATGGCTTTCATTTGAAAAGATGGAAGACAAGAGGTCTCATCACGAGCCAACTTGTTCATTCTTGTTTGTTCTTATGAATGGCACTGTTGTTAGCTGGTTACCAAGCAAGGACAGTGGTCTTCAATTAAATTCTAAAAAAAATGTAAATGATTTCAATTGACTCTGAATTTATATGTAATAGATGCGACACAAGCATTTCGTGGGGTTACCTGCGCTTGTGCCTCTAAGTCTTACAACCCCATATTGATAATTTAATGTTGGAATTATAACACATATAATTTCCCCAACACATATATTAGACACCATATGTAAGCACATAGAAAAACATCATATAGCATATATCAAACCACCATAAGAAAATACCAACCACCATAAGCAAATACCAAACCACCATAAGAAAATACCAAACCACCATGTCAAGCTGCTTCGCCTCAACCGTAAAACAAGGAAGGATACATGGCTTGCATCTGATCTGCCATCTCCCATTTAGCTTCATCGGGCCCAAAGTGCTTCCATTGCACTTTAACTTGCTCGATTTCTCGGTTCTAGAGCATGAGCACCTTTTTTTTGCAATATACATTGAAGCTTCAACTGGAATTCCCCATCTAATTCCACCTGCAATATAGACCAGTCAATCACATGATGAACATCCTTAACATACCTCTTAAGCAAAGATCAATACCCTACTAACCAGATCACTCCAACTAATGGGAGCGTTACAACTCCACCCATACAATGCCTAAAAAGGACTCATCCTCAATGACTCCTGATAACTGTTGTTGTATGTGAACTCTATCAAAGGGAGATACTCTTCCCAATTCTGTTGTTGATGCATCACATGCATCCTCAACATGTCCTCCAATATCCTGTTGACCCTCTCTCTCTGTCCATTTGTCTACGGAAAACATCATGGACTTTCACTGTCGAAGGCAGTGCAAGTTGATAGGTTACTGGCCCAATCCTCTCAATGATGCTAAAGGGTCCACAAAACCTTGGTGCCATCTTGGCACATGAGCCAATCCGCAAGGATATCTTCTTCAGTTTGATGTGCAAGTACACTTATTCCCCAACTTAGAAATCCTTGAACAACATGTTCTTGTCTGCATAACTCTTCTGATTATCTTATGTTTCCTTGAGATTCTTCTTGATCACCTGCATCTCATGTTCCATGTCTGCCAACATATTTGGTCCAATCAATACCCTGCTAACCGGATCATCCAACTAATGGGAGTGTTACAACTCCACCCATACAATGCCTCAAAAGGACTCATCCTCAATGACTCCTGATAACCGTTGTTGTATGTGAACTCTATCAAAGGGAGAAATCCTTCCCACTGTCGGTGTTGATGCATCACATACATCCTCAACATGTCCTCCAATATCCTGTTGACCCTCTCTATTTTTCCATCTGTCTGTGGATGATAAGCTATGCGGAAGGCCAACTTTGTGCCCAAACTTGCAAATAACTCCTTCCAAAACTTGGAAGTGAACTTCGCATCCCTGTATGATACAATATTATTTGTAGCACCATGCAGTCTAATCACATCTCGGATGAATACCTAGGCTACATCACTAGCTGACAATGTAGACTTCACGGGAACGAAATGTGCAACCATTGTTAACATGTCCATAATGACCATGATGGAATCATGTTGCTTCACTGTCTTCGACGACCCTATGAGGAAGACCATGGAAATGACCTCCCATTTCAATTTTGGAATCGCAATCGGTTGTAGCAATCCACCCAGATGTTTACACTCTGCCTTCACTTGCTAAAAATCAAAGCATCTAGCAACAAACTCTGCCCCTCTTCAAATTCGGCCAATATTAATATCTCTTCACCATTGTTAGTGTCTTTTGATAACCTGGGTGACTTGAATATGGTTTCACATGAAATTCCCTCAAGGTTACCTTCTTGATCTCTCTGATATCTAGTACATATATCATGTCTCGGAACCTAACCAATCCATCTATTGTAAGATGATAGTCTATGCCCTATGCACCTACACCTGTACCTGTACCTGTACCCGTACTTCCACCTATACTTGTACCACTACATGTACATATACCTGTACTTGTACCACTACATTTACATATACCTGTACCACTACATGTAATTGTACATGTATTATCATCCTGCTACAACATGTGCACAATCTCCATATACCTGACATCTTGTTGTCCTGCCTACAAGATCCTATCATGTATCCATCTACTAAGAGCATATGCCACCCTATTCTCTTTACTTTTGATGTACCTGATCTCGAAATCAAACTCGTTGATCACGGCCAACCATCTAGCCTGCCTGGCATTTAGATTCGGTTGGTCAAACAAGTACCTCAACCCAATGTGATCACTCATAAGTATCTCCTGCCAAGAAGATATTGTCTCCACATCTTCAATGCATGTATAATTGATGTTAACTCCAAATCACGTCTCTAGTAGTTATGCTCGTGCTCGTTTAGTTTCTGGGACTCATAACATACTACTTGTCCATCCTGCATAAGGACTCCACCAAGCCCTCTCTTGCAAGAATTTGTGCATACAACAAACTATTTGTCCAGATACACAATCTATAACACTTGTGCATGTGTCAACAATTGTTTAAGCAACTCAAAACTAGCCTCACTCCTCTGTCCATTCAAAATTCTTACCTTATCTTTGCAAATATGTGATAGGATAAGCAATTTGCAAGAAGTTCTTGATGAACCTCCTGTAATATCCTATCAAATCCATGAAAGATTTCACCTCATCCACCTTCTTAGGAGCTACCCACTCCATGATGGCCCTTATCTTCTCTAGATCTACTACAATGCCTTCCTTGGAGATAGCATGTCCCAAGTAGTGCACCTCGGTCTGAAAGAAACTACATTAGTTGAGCTTAGCATACAATTGATGCTCCCTCAACAACCTCAATGCTCTTGCTAAATGATCAACATGCTCTTCCTCATTTTTAGAATATACCAGTATATCATCAACGAACATAATAACAAACTTATCCAAATATGGACACAACACACTATTCATCAAACACACCTCAGTCTGAAAGAAACTACACTTGCTAAGCTTAGCATACAATTGATGCTCCCTCAAAAACCTCAACACTGCTGCTAAATGCTCAACATTCTCTTCCTCATTTTTAGAATATACCAGTATATCATCAATGAACACAATAGCAAACTTATCCAAATATGGACGCAACACACTATTCATCAAACACATGAATGTAGATGGAGCATTAGTTAAGCCAAATGGAACAACAAACTCATAATGCCCATACCTAGTCCTGAACGCAGTCTTGTAAATGTCTTCCTCTTTGATGCGTACCTGGTGATATTTGGATCTCAAGTCAATCTTCGAGAACATTGTTGCTCCCTTTAGCTTATCGAACAAGTCATCAATCATCAGCAAAGGGTACCTGTTCTTGATAGTCACTTTGTTGAATTGCCTGTAATCAATGCATAATGTGAGGGTACTATCTTTCTTCCTCACAAACAAGACCGGTGCGCCCCAAGGTGATACATTTGGCCTAGTGTATCCCTTGTCCAATATTTCCTTCAACTGCAATTTTAACTTAACCAACTCAGGTGTGCTCATCCTGTAAGGTGCTTGACATGTTGGCGCTGCCCCTGGCACTAACTCAATAGAAAAGTCTACCTCCGTATGAGGTGGAAAATTTGTAATTTCCTCGAGGAATACATCCTAAAACTGTTGCAACACTGGATATTTGTTCAACACATTTGCATCCTCAACCTCCTTACCCTTATCACTAGAAATGTGTACTGCAAATAGTTTGCACCCTTTCCTGCAGCTACGCTTTGCTCGCATAACTATCACCATCTTAACTGATATGGATTTCTTCTTACCTTGCAAGACTCTTGGTTCTCCACTGTCATCAACACACCCAATAGCTTTATCATAGCAGTCTATCTTGGTTCTATGTAAATACAACCAATCCATGCCCAATAACATATTGTATGAACCAACGGTAATACATTTAAATGTGTTTTTGTAGGCATACCATTTAAGTCAAATGCGCAAGCTCTTACCCAATGATGCACTCGTTTTTTTTTTTACACGTAGCCAACTGCACTACCAAGACTTTGCATGCAACTCCTTATTCAAACCACACTTATCTACCATGTCAGGACTAACATACCTATAATAGATCTAGGGTCAATAAAAACATAAATAACTTTATCACAAAGCGTACCGTCCATCTCAATGATAGATGCATGGTGTTCTGTCTACTTGTTGTCCATGACTGCATAGATACGAGGAATACTCTAGCCTATCCAACAGTTTGTGTTTCCTGTGAACTGCATATCTAAGATCTACCACCTTGATTATGTGGACAATCTCTCTTACGATGATCTTTGCCACAAGTCCAACACTCTATGGGCTTCCAGCCTCCGTCCTTATTATTTTCTTTAGATCGATGTCCCTGTCCTCTATCTAATGCATTTAACCTCTTAGGTGGTGCAACATGCTCCTTGTTATCTATACCCTGTGGCCTTGCTTGCTTTTTATCCCATTTTCCTTTATTCTTTACATTATCTCTCCAACTTGACTTAGTCTCAGTGTTGCGCTTTGATTTTTCATAGCAATGTTTTAGCTTTCGAATGGCCTCCTCCAATGATCCAGGCTCATCGAATTCAATCCTATCTTTGAATGTAACCGGTAGTCCACTAATGAATATCTGAATCATAGCCTTCTCATCCTTGAGGTAAGGCACATACCTCAACAGTTCCAAGAACCTACTAGTGTACTCATCAGGTGTCATAGATCTCATCTTTAGTTCATAGAATTATTTTGCACTTTCATCAAAGTATCTCTCTCACATATACTTTTTCTTGAATAGCCGCTCAAATTCAATCCAAGTCAGATCTTCCTCATTTATGTCCCTGGAATTCTTCACATCTTCCCACCAAATGTTTATTTTACCTTTAAGACTGAAAGTAGCCATTCTAGCTTTCATGTTCTCTAAGTAATCATGCAACCCGAAGAACTTATTCATACCAAGTAACAAAACCTCTGCATCATGTGATCTCTTTACCTCTCCATCAACAGTAGGTGGTTTTTCTTTCTTAAACTCATCCGGCAAGTATCCCCTATCACTCCTCCTATAAGGATTGATAACAACGATGATCATAGTGCCTATCTAAATCAGAACTAGAAAGATATCTATGTATATCCCTTCTCCTCTCTGTAGTGTCCAACAATCTACCATCCTAGATTGTGTCCTATTTATTTGATTGGTGATCGCCATGCGATATACTACAATATGCCCCATTAGTCTTGTCCTTCTGCTCATGACTGATCTGAAGTGGTCCTTGCCACTGCAAATGTGAAAATCTCTGGAGTATCACTGCATTTACCTCTGCTAACTCCTTATCTCTTCCTTTAAACTTCTCAATGTTACTGCCAAATCGAAAGAGTTCACTGCTCTTTGAATTTGTAAGGAGAGTCTTTGTAGTCAACCATCATGCTAGCCTATTGATATTTCTTCCTGCAAGGCATAATATGTCAGATAAACCAAATCACAATAAATCAACGTACCTTAGTATAGCTCGAGAAGGATACCTTGTCTACAAGATCACCAAATCGGCGTGATACATGTATAACATAATCATAACAACATATAGACATACACAAATAAATGTATCAACACATAAAAATCACTCTAACTAAGGTTCAGTCATCAATGCAAGGCCATAACAACAATGCATGCTATGACTGCATGCATGACAACAACCATTACTCCATTATAAACATTGCTACATGCAATCGACAATATGCATAAGAAATGTCTAACCAACTACAAACACGCATAAATGCGTGTAGTTGGACATAATCGACTAATTCTTGCAATCAACCTACAAGATTGATACATGTAATCCAAATATTCAAGAATGTAACCTAAATACAAGGATGTAAGTAGGCACCATAAAACCAACATGTAAGCGACATATAATCCATACACAGTCAGTCACATACTCATGAAAATTACTCCATTGAAAGCAATATCAAATCCTCCATGATAACCATACTACAACCATAATCAATCAACAAGCAAATGTAACAAGTATATAATTATAAGAGACATACATGTATTTGATATGCATACATGACCAACACATTCAACCCATCTAGTCTGAGAGTTGAACCATGCTCTGATACCACTCTGTAACACCCTCCTCCCAGGCCTACCCAAAGTAACCGTGCCAACCGAGGTAAACATGAGATGAGAGGCTACTATAATCATATTCGACATCCTATGTGATCCAGATGGCTCCAGGGACAAACACAGGACAAAGAGGGCTTATGGAAACTCAAAAATCAAAGTGATCATAATGCTTTCAAACCAGGACTAGAGTGTAGATCTTGTCATCCTGATCGTAACGGTGCAAACGGTTCGTCAATCCGAGCTCGTATGAGGGAGAACGAGACAGTCAAAGTTTTGGTCAAAGTTGGGTTGTGGGCTAGGTTTAAGTGTCCTACAATTTAACCAACCTCGGGGCTTGAAACCTAGCTCCCAAAAGTGGGTGAATTTGTTGGATCATTAATTTGTCTAGTATCCCCTATATTTGACAAATTCGAAAATATGTTGGTTATTAACAAAAAATAATATATATATATATATATATATATATATATATATATATTATATATATTATATATATATTATATATATATATATATTTGGGGTGGCACACCACAACCTCACCACCCCCCAACGAACATATAAAAAATTATAATTAAAATTGGCCGATGGGCCATGACCCCCGTTGGCCCCCAACCAACCCTCCAACTGCATGTTATAAACATTAAAACTATGTAAAGGGGTGGGCGGGCCACCTCTGGTGGAACCAGCCCACACCCCAATACCCCAACGTAAAGCCTTATATTAAATGCGAGGCCAGTGGGGCTTGAACCCGCCCAACCCACGTGGGCCAACCCCCACCAGACAACCCCATGCACGACCTATTCAATACACCCCAACCAACCGCATACATTAAACTTTAATATGGGGTGGGAAGGCCACCTACGGTGGACCCAGGCCACACCCAACCACCATGCGCCATTTCAAATACAGCCAAACAACAAATCCGTGCCTTTAAAACAGTTCTCCGCCAAAAAACTTATAGGCAACCATATTTGGGAGGGGTGGGATTTGATCCCCCGACCCCTCCTCAACCACTATTGTATTTTTACCATTAGGCCAACAACCAATTCATGGTAATATTTTCCCACAAAACATTATATGAACCCTCATTTTCTCAGTGTGAGGAGGCGAAGATGGAGCACAGAAATTGAGGCATAATTTTTAATTAATTTATCGTAGGTGGAACCATGATTGAGCCAAATTCTCAAGAGGGCGAAATTTTTCCACTGTCCAAATTGGACAAATTTTATGTCGATCTTACACCTCTCAGTGACACGAATCTAATGGCACGGTCAGAATTTTGATCTAAGTAGCAGATCTTCAGATGAACCAAAGGAGAGAATCTTTGAGGAATCTAGGGGGAATCTAAAATATTCCTTAAGCCCCAGATTTCCACTTTCTCATAATTCATAAATTTGACAGCCTATTTTACACTATTCAACACCATAATTCTAATGGTGCACTGAGATTTTCCATTTGATCATTTCATTTTTCGACCACTTTTCAAAGTGGAGTGCAGGTGTCAGCATTCAACGTGCGAGCAGTGATTTCCAAGAGATTTGATGCCGCGAGATTGATGGTACAGTCAACTTCAGCAGTTTGACATCCTCTTCTTCATATGGCCTCAGGATGTGAGGTATATGCAGTGCGTTCATGTACTTCTTTTTTCTATGAGATGCATTGTGCTACATAGATCCTTGTTTGATGTTTGATGTCGGATCTTGTTTTCTTACTTGTTTCATGATTCTTGCTTGATGTGACGCGGAATCATCTGTGAGATGTACTTCTTGTCATGTTGTTATTGAGTTCCCTTTGTTGTTATGTTGATGGGATACTCATGTGTCGCCATGTATGTTTGCATTAAGATCCCTTTTATGCCATGTTAGCGGGATGCTCATTATCATCATGCATGAGTTTAGGTCACACTGATAGGAGTCCTTTTTAATGAGAGTTCCTGTAGCGGAACATCTCTTGAAGCCACTCCTGCATGAGGGAATTTTCTTTGTATGATAGCCGCATCACCACCTATGTACATCATCACTATTGACAACACTTAATGCAGCGGCCTACATCATCTTGACACCGGGGCCCGAAGACGTAGTCCCTCCTGGATGAACTCTGTTATCAACATATTGTTATTTTATGTTGTTGATGATTGTCATGTTCCTTCTTCTTTACAGCATGCATATATGTTCAATTATGCTATTTTAACTGCAATTCTAGTCACATCACGAAAGTAAAAGATCTTGGTTAAATCTAAGAGTTGAGTCAACTCGGATCAAGTTTGGTATTAGAGCGGTCTTTGCGTGGATGTGAATTGCAAGCGTGAACAATGGAACGTGCAACGACAGAGGATGAAAAAGCAATGTATGAGACCATGCTCAAAATTTCCAAAATGGTGGAAATAGTGTATGAAGCTCTACAAAAAGAGACAGAGGAAAAAAAGTGATTTCAGCTTCAGTTGAGACCCACAGAAGAGGCCCTAGAAGAACTGAAGCACAACAAACAAAATTTTCAAACTGAGAACGCTGAATTGAAGATGCTTCAAAATGAAGAGAAAGAGGAAAAACAAATTTTGCTACAATAGCTGCAAGCTAAGGACGAGGCCTTGGAAAAGCTGCAGTGTGACCCATGTGAGGTAAAAAGTAATTCTCTAAATTCACGTATTTGTCCTGATGATGATTTCGTCGTTTTTGAAAGTCATACCACAGGAATTGGCTCCAAACTGTTGAAGAAAATGGGTTATGAAGGAAAAGGCTTGGGCATTAATGGCCAAGGCATTTTCAACCCCATCAAAGTACAGGAATTACCCTGTCAGACAAGACTTGGGTATTTCAGAAAGGAAGTTTGGGAATGCGCCATGACAGCTAGCGAACCACCAACAACAGATGATGAGAATCCATCATCACTTCTTTCTAAATCGACAAAGGACATAAAAGATGTTGATTTTCTTTCGGTTTCATCTTCACATAGTATGATTTTTGTTGGAGATTTGGAGATCCCAATTACATGGACAGACATGAGGCTCCTTACCAAGATGAGGTACAAGGAGGAAGAAGAACTTGGTATTAATAACCAAGGCATAACTCAACCATTAGAGGTTGTGTAGAGACCTCAATTTGCAGGCTTGAGATATACTGAGGGAAAATGCTCATAAGTATCAAATGTTTTCGAGACATCACCGAAATCGTTGAGGAAAGAGAATGATGGGAATGCATCACCATCATCCCATGGCAGTGCCCATTGCAAGGAAAGAGCTAAGGCAAGCTCTCATTGCCATAATGACATCAGAGATAGCAAGGAAAGGTATAACAAATCTCAATATGTGAATGTTCATTTCAATTACAATCACGTTATTAATAATGGACATAAATCAAAGCATCGAAAAACATGTACCTTTTGTGGATTACATGAGCATACATTTCCTAAGTGTTGGAAAATAATAGCAGCACACAAAATGATGAGGTGTGAAAAACCCTCTCAACAGCAGGTAAAGCAGATCTGGAGGAAGAAGACCTATTGCAGTCATTGTGATAGAATTGGTCATCAAAGAGCCACATGTTGGAGGCTCCATCCAGAGCATTGCCTTAAAGGCAAAGTGTTGGTGCATGAACTAGGTGAAACAATTGTTCGACAAGAAAAACCACCATAGGGGGATGACCCATTCACAGCGATAAGTGAAAAATGGTTTCTAGATATGCTAGTTTGTCATGGTCATGCTTTTGTAAATCATTTGTTTCATTTTAAAATGTAAAAGTGATGATGTGTTTCCCATCACTTGTTAAGCAACAATGATGTCTAGTCTTATTTTGAGTTACATTTTACATTCTGAAAGTGATGTTGTGTTTTTGTCACTTGTCAAAGAAAAAATAGTGTTTGGCCTTATCTTTGTAAATCATGTGTTGTAGTGATGATCTGTTTTCCATAACTTGTTGGAGCAGAAATGATATGTTGGCCTTGTTTTCGTAGTTGGGGTATTGTGTCCATATTAATGTAAAATTGACCACTGAGTATGGGTTATAAACTCGTGGAAAGTATGGGATCCTTGGGTCATTAGTTGGTCATGTAAGACAAGCATGTAATTTTCAAAACAATGTACTACAGGTTGCAGAGGTTGCAGGTGTCGACTCATCGCGTAAGGCTCCAAAGAACAAAGGTGAAGGAGATGGAAGCAAGACCTTTTCAGGACGTTTTTGATGCAAACGAGGTACAGAGAAGTTGTAAATTATTTTTCATGCTTTTGGAGGACCAAAATCTCCTCAGTGGGGAGGATTGATGCAGGTGGCTCCAGGGACACACACAAGACAAAGAGGGCTTATGGAAGCTCAAAAATCAAAGTGATCATAATGCTTTAGAACCAGGACCAGAGCGTAGACCTTGTCGTCCTGATCATAATAGTGCGAATGGTTCGTTGATCCGAGCTCGTATGAGGGAGAACAAGCCAGTCAAATTTTTGGTCAAACTTAGGTTGTGGGCCAGGTTTAAGTGTCCTACAATTTGACCGACCTTGGGGCATGAAACCTAGCCAATAAAAGCGGGCGAATTTGTTGGATCATTAATTTGTCTAATATCCCTTATATTTAACAAAATCAACAATATGTTGGTTATTAACAAAAAATCAAAATATATATATATTTTTGGGGTGGCGGGCCACCAACCCTGCAACCCCCCCCCCAACCAACATATAACAAATTATAATTAAAATTGGCCAAAGGGGCATGACCCCCATTGGCCCCCAACCAACCCTCCAACCGCATGTTATAAACATTAAAACTATGTAAAGGGGTGGGCGGGCCACCTCCGGCGGACCCGGCCCACACCCCAACGTAAAGCCTTATGTTAAATGCAAGGCCGGTGGGGATTGAACCCGCCCGGCCCACGTGGGTCGGCCCCCACCGGACGGCCCCATGTACAACCCATTCAATACACCCCAACCAACCGCATACATTAAACTTTGATATGGGGTGGGCGAGCCACCTCTGGTGGACCCAGCCCACACCCAACCACCATGCGTCATTTCAAATACAACCAAACAACAAATCTATGCCTTTAAAATAGATCTTCGCCAAAAAAATTATATGCAAACTAAATTTGGGAGGGACGGGATTTGATCCCCTGACCCCTGCTCAACCACTGTTGTATTTTTACCATTGGGCCAATGACCAATTCATGGTAATATCCGCCCACAAAACATTATATAAACCCGCATTTTCTCAATGTGAGGAGGAAAATATGGAGCACATAAATTGAGACATAATTTTTAATTGATTTATTGCAGGTGGAACGATGAACCCAGAGAAAAGGCAAGCGGAACCATTATTGAGCCAAATTCTCAGGAGGGTGAATTTTACCAATGTCCAAATTGGACAAATTTGATGTTCATCTTACACCTCTCAGCAACACGAATATGATGGCACAGTGAGAATTTTGATTTGAACAGCAAATCTTTAGATGACTCGGAGGAGGGAATCTTTGAGGAATCTAGGGGGAATCTAAAAGATTTCTTAAGCCCTAGATTTCCACTTTCTCAAAGTTCATAAATTTGACAGTCGATTTTACACTATTAGATGCCACAAATCTAATGGTGCACTAATATTTTCCATTTGATCATTTCAACCACTTTTCAAAGTGGAGTGCAGGTGTCAACATTCAACGTGCAACCAGTCCTTTCCAAGAGATTTGACGTCGCGAGATTGATGGTACAACCAAATTCAGCAGTTTGACATCCTTTTCTTGATATGGCCTCAGGATGTGAGGTATATGCAGTGTGTTCATGTACTTCTTTTTGCTATGAGATGCATTGTGTTGCACAGATCCTTGTTTGATATTTGATGTCAGATCTTGTTTTCTTACTTGTTTCATGTTTCCTGCTTGATGTGACGCGGAATCATCTATGAGATGTACTTCTTGTCATGTTGTTATTGAGATCCCTTTGTTGTTATGTTGATGGGATACTCTTGTGTCTCCATGTATGTTTGCATTGAGATCCCTTTTATGCCATGTTGGCAGGATGCTCATTATCATCATGCATGAGTTTAGGTCATATTGATAGAATTCTTTTTTGAATGAGAGTTCCTGTAGCGGAACATCTCTTGGAGCCACTCCTGCGTGTGGGCATTTTCCTTCTATGATAGCGACGTCGCCACCTATGTACATCATCATTATTCACAGCACTTAATGCAGCGGCCTACACCATCTTGACACTGGGGCCCGGAGACGTAGTCCCTCCTGGACGAACTCCGTTATAAACGTCTTGTTATTTTATGTTTCTAATGATTTTCATGTTCCTTCTTCTTTACAACATGCATATATGTTCAATTATGTTATTTTAGCTGCAATTCTAGCCACATCACAAAAGTAAAAGATCTTGGTTAAATCTGGGAGTTGAGTCTGTTAGTGTCAGTCTTTACAGCCTTCCTCCAGTGATCAAATGTGCTCTTACATAGTGATTTTGAAGTGTCAAGGTCAAATTTTGTCATTTCAGTGAGTCTTCAAGCAAAATTTGGTCACTAGGCATTAGGTCGAGGGTTTGCTTTCACTCCTTCTAAAGTTGTCCAAATGGCGGTCTATGTCATCATTCAGCT
>APFE031634869.1:61417-78956 GCA_000404065.3 Pinus taeda
TTTTCTACTGTCTAGAGAGGATTCAAATGGTTGTTTGCCCTCTTTAGCTCCTTCTCTATCATCCCTGATCATCCATCTCAGATTAAGGCATCAACGCTCACTCCTACCTTGCCCCAAAGATCCCCCTGCAAAAAACTGTGCTCAATCCCCGCACCCTGAATTGCACTCCCTCCAATTGCCACCAAAAAACCAAAAATCTTTAAATCAACCCCCTTTATCAGTTTACTAGCCTAAAATCCTTGTTCCTAATTGGTCAACTCATCCTATTGACAAAATCCATCGATTTTTGACCCGAGAGAGCCTTCTCATACCTCGTAGGGCTAGCTACGAGGTGAAATGGTTTGATGTAGCCTTGAGAGTTTGTCTATCTCAGCCTAGGTGAATTCCAAGCGCTAACAGAGTCAACTCGGATCAAGTTGGTATCAGAGCGGTCTTTGTGTGGATGTAAATTGCAAGCGTGAACAATGGAATGTGCAATGATAGAGGATGAAAAAACGATGTACAAGACCGTGCTCAAAATTTCCAAAAGGGTGGAAATAATGTATGAAACTCTACAAAAAGAGACAGAGGAAAAGGAGTGATTGCAGCTTCAGTTGCGAGCCACGAAAGAGGCCCTGGAAGAACTGAAGCACAACAAACAGAATCTTCAAACAGAAAACATTGAATTGAAGATGCTTCTACATGAAGAGAAAGAGGAAAAACAAATTTTGCTACAACAGCTGCAAGCTAAGGACGAGGCCTTGGAAAAGCTGCAATGTGACCCATGTGAGGTAAAAAGTAATTCTCTAAATTCATGTATGTGTCTTGATGATGATTTCATCGTTTTAAAAATCATACCACAGGAATTGGCTCCAAACTGTTGAATAAATTGGGTTATGAAGGAAAATGCTTGGGCATTAATGGCCAAGGCATTGTCAACCCCATCAAAGTAGAGGAATTACCCCGTCAGGCAGGACTTGGGTATGTCGAAAAGGAAGTTGGGGAACGCGCCACGACATCTAGCGAACCACCAACAACAAATTATGAGAAGCCATCATCAGTTCTTTCCAAATCAACAGAGGAGGTAAAAGATGTTTATTTCCTTTTGGTTTTGTCTTTACATAGTATGATTTCTATTGGAGATTTGGAGATCCCAATTACAAGGACAAACATGAGGCTCCTTACTAGGATGAGGTACAAGGAGGAAGAAGAACTTGGTATTAATAACCAAGGCATAACTCAACCATTAGAGGTTGTGAAAAGACCTCAATTTGCAGGCTTGAGATATGCCGAGGGAGAATGCTCGAAGGTGTCAAATGTTTCCGAGACATCGCCGAAATCATCGAGGAAAGAGAATGATGGGTATGCATCACCATCATCCCATGGCAGTGCCCATTGTAGGGAAAGAGCTTAGGCAAGCTCTCATCGCCATAATGATATCAGAGACAACAAGGAAAGGTATAACAAATCTCAATATGCGAAAGTTCATTTCGATTACAATCATGTTATTAATAATGGACATAAATCAAGGCATCGAAAAACATGTACCTTTTGTGGATTACATAAGCATACATTTTCTAAGTGTTGGAAAAGAATAACAGCACACAAAGGATGATGCGTGAAAAAACCTCTCAACAACAGGTAAAGCAAATATGGAGGAAGAAGACCTATTGCAGTGATTACGACAAAAGTGGCCATCAAAGAGCCACATGTTGGAGGCTCCATCTAGAGCAATGCCTTAAAGACAAAGTGTCGGTGCATGAACCAGGTGAAACAATTGTTCGACAAGCAAAACTACCACAGGGGGATGACCCATTCACAACGATAAATGAAAGATGGTTTCTAGATATGTTAGCTTGTCATGGTCATGATTTTGTAAGTCATTTGTTACATTTTAAAATGTAAAATTGATGATGTGTTTTCCATCAATTGTTAAGCAACAATGACGTCTAGTCTTATTTTGAGTTGTATTTTACACTTTGAAAGTGATGTAATGTTTATGTCACTTGTCAAAGCAAAAATAGTGTTTGGTCTTATCTTTGTAAATCGTGTGTTGTAGTGATGATGTGTTTTCCATCACTTGTTGGAGCATCAATGATATGTTGGCCTTGTTTTCATCGCTGGGGTATTCTGTCCATCTTGATGTAAACTTGACCACCGAGTATGGGTTCTAAACTCATGGAAAGTATGGGATGCTTGGGTCATTATTTGATCATGTAAAACAAGCATGTAATTTTCAAAACAATGTACTACAAGCTGCAGAGGTTGCAGGTGTCGGCTCATCGCTTAAAGCTCCGAAGAACAAAGGTGAAGGAGATGGAAGCGAGACCTTTTCAGGACGCTTGTGGTCCAAACAAGGTACAGAGAAGTTGCAGATTATTTTTCATGCTTTTGGAGGACCAAAAGCTCCTCAGTGGGGAGGATTGGTCTAGGTGGCTCTAGGGACACACATAGGACAAAGAGGGCTTATGGAAGCTCAAAAATCAAAGTGATTAGAATTCTTTCGAACCAGGACTAGAGCGTAGATCTTGTCGTCTTGATCGTAATAGTGCGAACGGTTTTCCGATCCGAGCTCATATGAGGGAGAACGAGCCAGTCAAAATTTTGGTCAAAGTTATATTGTTAGCCAGGTTTAAGTGTCCTAAAATTTGACCGACCCCAAGGCATGAAACCTAGCTCCCGAAAGAGGGTAAATTTGTTGGATCGTTAATTTGTCTAATATCCCCTATATTTGACAAATTCAAAAATATGTTGGTTATTAACAAAAAATCAAAATATATATATATATTATATATATATATATATATGATTATATATATATATATGATATATATATTTTTGGGGTGGTGGGCCACCAACCCTGCAACTACCCCCCAACCAACACATAACAAATTATAAACAAAATTGGCCGACAGGGCATGACCCCCGTCAACCCCCAACCAACCCTCCAACCGCATGTTATAAACATTAAAACTATGTAAAGGGGTGGGCGGTGGGCGGGCCACCTCCGGTGGACCCAGACCACACCCCAACACCCCAACGTAAAGACTTATGTTAAATGCGAGGTCGGCGAGGATTGAAACCGCTCGACCCACGTGGGTCGGCCCCCACCGGACAGCCCCATGTACAACCCATTCAATACACCCCAACCAACTGCATACATTAAACTTTAATATGGGGTGGGCGAGCCACCTCTGGTGGACCCAGCCCACACCCAACCACCATGCGCCATTTCAAATAAAACCAAACAACAAATCCGTGCCTTTAAAACAGTTCTCCGCCAAAAAATTTATATGCAAACCAAATTTGGGAGGGGCGAGATTTGATCCCCCGACCCCTCCTCAACCACTATTGTATTTTTAGCATTGGGCCAACAACCAATTCATGGTAATATCCACCCACAAAACATTATATAAACATAAATCGAGACATAATTTTTAATTAATTTATTGCAAGTGGAACCATGAGCCCAGAGAAAAGGCAGGCGGAACCATGATTGAGCCAAATTCTCAAGAGGGCGAAATTTTGCTAGTGTCCAAATTGAACAAATTTTATGTCAATATTACACCTCTCAGTGACATGAATCTGATGGTGCAGTCAAAATTTTGATCTGAGTAGTAGATCTTCAGATGACCCGGAGGAGGGAATCTTTGAAGAATCTAGGGGGAATCTAAAAGATTCCTTAAGCCCTAGATTTCCACTTTCTCAGAATTCAGAAATTTGACAGTCGATTTTACACTATTTGATGGCACAAATTTGATGATGCACTCAGATTTTTCCATTTGATCATTTCATTTTTTGGCCACTTTTCAAAGTGGAGTGCATGTGTCAGCATTCAACGTGCGAGCAGTCCTTTCCAAGAGATTCGACGCCGCGAGATTGATGGTACAGCCAGCTTCAGCAGTTTGACATCATTTTCTTCAAATGGCCTTAGGATGTGTTGTATATGCAATGCGTTCATGTACTTCTTTTTTCTATGAGATGCATTGTGTTGCATAGATCCTTGTTTGATGTTTGATGTGGGATCTTGTCTTCTTACTTATTTCATGGTTCCTACTTGATGTGATGCAGAATCATCTGTGAGATGTACTTCTTGCCATGTTGTTATTGAGATTCCTTTGTTGTTATGTTGATGGAATACTCATGTGTCGTCATGTATGTTTGCATTGAGATCCCTTTTATTCCATGTTGGCAAGATGCTCATTATCATCATGCATGAGTTTAGATCATACTAATAGGAGTCCTTTTTAAATGGGAGTTCCTATAGCAGAACATCTCTTGGAGCCACTCTTGCGTGAGGGCATTTTCCTTGTATGATAGCGATGTCACCACCTATGTACATCATCACTATTGAAAGCACTTAATGCAGCGGCCTACACCATCTTAACACAGGGGTCCGGAGACATAGTCCCTCCTGGACGAACTCCATTATCAACGTCTTGTTATTTTATGTTGTTGATGATTGTCATGTTCCTTCTTCTTTACAGCATGCATATATGTTCAATTGTGCTATTTTAATTGCAATTCTAATCACATCATGAAAGTAAAAGATCTTGGTTAAATACGGGAGTTGATTCAACTCGGATCACTATGTGACCTTGAGGAAGTGGAATCAATGGAACATCACATACAACCATCCAACCTCATTAACAGGAGACAAGTCAGCCACTGGGACAGCTTGTCCCTGGGTCCTACTATTGTTCTGGACCTCTTATGCCATAGTCGCTCTCATGATATGAGCAAGAGAGTGACCAGAGACCTAAAGTCGCTCACATAAGCCTGCATGCTAGCGACTGTGGACCAAACTTGTCAGTTCTATGCCAACGACCCTGGAATTTAAGCCATTTTTCAGGCCCAAAGCCCAAGCCACTGCCAGAATGGAATGAAAACTTGAAATCAAGAAAGGTACAGGGAAACAATGAAGCAAAAGCAATAAACTCAACAAGACATTAACCAGACCCCTACTATCCATGACAGGAATTTCGTCAAGAATATCATTGACATGTAACCTACAGGTTGAGTGTAGGGATCTCATACTTATTTGAGAATCACTATGAACCATTGTTCCCTCATGCCATTTGTTACATTATCATATATTAGGTCATAGACACATTATCCATTCATGTACAAGTAAAAACATGTTGAGATCCATACATGGTTGTTGTCACAAAATGTACATATAACCATCATAATACGAACATAAATACCTTGAACCGGAGATGGTACTACCCTGTTACACCAGACCATAGAATGGTTGAGTCAAATATCTCTTCAGTCATTCACCCTTGTGCCATATTCCAAGCATGAATGTGGGATCTCATAGAACACATCAAAAAAAACTCATCTAGGGCTTCTAGAGATCGTCCACCTCAACCCATCAAACAGTGATTCCACCTCACGGTCAAACATTACAAAACCATCATCAAATTGGTCTCCATCCAAGCCTTCCAAGGCTTCTAGAGCATTTGTCTAACCAAGGCTTCCAGAACTAGTAACTCAACCCATAGCTTATACAGGGCTTCCAGACTGTTTGTCCAACCAAGGCTTCCAAGACTAGTAACTACCCCCACCAAAGGATTTCAAAGCGTTTGTCCAACTAAGGCTTCCAAGACTAGTAACTCAACCCAAGTTGTTATAGGGTTTCTAGAGCGTTTGTTCAACCAGGGCTTCCAGGACTAATAACTCAACCCAAGCTAAGGAAACATGAGAACCAACCAAAAATAAACGATGAAAGTAAACCCACAATCACCATGGCTATCCAAAAAATGGTAAGGTTATGCAATCCATTGTCGATCCAGGCAATCCTCCATGCCAATTAGGGGAATTTTGAGGTCTAAAATGGGTCTCCTAAGAAAACTGTTCAACCAAAATAAACTTTAGAAGAACCAATAGGATTCAAGATGATGATGTAAACCATAAGGAATGATTCACCATTTATGGATTTAAAAAGTAAAAAGATTAAAAAAATTATAAAATTTAAAACTACTTTTTCAACTCGTATTTTCACTTATATCCCTAAGGTTTTACTCAAATTTCGAGCGGGAGTACTCGTTGGATGCAAAATTTAATTACTCATCCAAAGAGTAGCCATGTTGCATACTTTCAATGGACCCTGCCACACAAAAATAGAGAAACACATGAAAAACATGATTGCAATCACATTTTTCATGTATTTCTCATTTTTCATGTAGCAGGGTCCATCGAAAGTATGCAATATGGTACTCCTTGGATGAGGAATCAAATTTTGCATCTAAAGACTGTTTTCGCTCAAAATTTGGGTAAACCCATAGGAAGATAAGTTGAATGTTATCAAACCAGCTCACAAAAAGATAGAAAAGATAAATCAGTGCCTTAGAAATAAGCCTCTTCGAGGGGACAACCTCTTTCACATTACACAAATTAACAATTCTTGGATGATACAAATGACAATACCTCCTTTCTATATATAGGAGTCTAAGGGGTCATAATATAATCAGAGCCGACATAACAATAATAATGTAAGAGCACAATAAAAACAATGGTCAGCTTCTGTGGGGCACAATAATAACAATATGGGGACTACATGGGTACAACAATATAATAGGGGGGTTGTACTAATAACAATAAGGGGTTACACTAGTAGTATAGGGGCCTAACATGTCCCTCTCCTTCAAAAAGTGTTGTCCTCAACGCTTGAGTGGTTCTTGATGCTTCTGTATAAAATTATCGTCCTCCCATGTGGAATCTTCAAAGGGTAAGTTCTTCCACTTGATGAGATACTCTGAAATTGATCGATTTCATAACTGTCAGGTTCTTGTTTCTGTGACTACTCCAGGTTCCAATATGATTTTTCCTTCCTCTTCAAGTTCTGGAAATATTGTTTGAACTGGGATCTTTTGCAACTTTTGAATGAGTGGCCACACTTCTTCTTCCTTCTTCCATTTATCCCTTGCTTTGTTTATCCAATCTAGTTGGATAATAGAAATAGCACAAAACAATGCTTCCACATCCTCATCCTTTCTTGAGAGTGCATCTGCAACAAAAATTTTCTTCCATTTTCTATAGATGATGTCAAAGTCATCACCCAACATATTTGTGACCCATTTTTTCTGTTCTTTGAAAGATAATATTTGTTCTAAAGAGTATTTAAGACTATCATGATCCATTTTTACCTTGAAGTGTCTTCCCATTAGGTAAGGTCGCCATTTCTTAAGTGTGTGTAGTATTTCCAACATTTCCTTCTCATAAATAGCTTTCTTGAGGGACATTTGTTTGTATGTATGTAACCATAAAAATACCCAATCGCCTACATCAAAACTTCTTTCATTGCGATGTTGATCTGCCTGTTGTTTCATTTGATTCTACACCAAAGTGGCATTTGTTGAGCTAATTTATTAACACAAATTAACACAAGTATTTAATTATCAATCTGGGTTTGTAAAACTTGGAGGCAAGTCCACAGTATATGGATATCAGGTATCGCCAAGCTTAGAAGATAAAATTTGAAGAGTTAAGGAAGTACATATTACAAATATAAACCTATTTTAACAATTTCTAATTCATTTATGTAATATGTGAGGGATGAGGCTCCTAACTTAGGAGAACCACGTTGTCCTTCCCTACAATACTACTTTCATGAAGAGAAATCTAAAAGCACTAATTAAAAATGGTTTATGATGCAGAAGATGTAAAAGAAGAGGCTCCTAACTAAGGAGGACCAGATTGTCCTTCTTCACACTTCTACTCTATCATAATCAACATTGCTTCAACCCAGAAATGCATAAATAACTTCAAATAATAAAAGGAAAATGAAATTCAGTTTTAGTTCAAGATCAAATAGAAGGGGAATTTTACTTAAATTCATGTGTGTCCCTTCATATGTAGATTAAAATTAAACCAATATCCATTCAAAAATCATCAAACATTAATTCAAATAAGCAAATTTGAAACAAAACAAGTAAACAAATCTAAGGCAACTAGTTCATGAAAATTAGGCTAGTTTAACAATAAAGTGTACTTAGCTTGGAGTGGGGGGCCTCCACCCTTGCCTTGCACACTTGAGGCTGCTATCAAATATTGAAAATTCAAGCACTCATCCACACTAATGAACAGAAAAATGAGAGTAGAACAAGTTATTCTAATTAATCTTCAATATTCAAATGTCTCAGCATAAAGTTATATAAAAGTTACATATCATAAGCCTTCAAAGTTTTGGCTTAAATAGAAGATCATGAAACAAACTGATCTAAAGTATATTTAACAACTATATATATTCATATCCATATATCCAAGTTGAATCCCTTCAATCTATCACTAAAAATATGGACAATCCCATGAAATCATAAAACTGCCCTATTTCCTAGGGATTTTCTGGATGACTAGTCATGTTTGACCAGCGTTGACTAGGCCTAACTTAGTTTGTTTTGACCGAACCAATTGGAATTAGTTCATTCCTAGTTCCCAAGCTTTCCATTCATGTATCTAGCTAGAGCCCAAGTGTCCCGCAAATATGTTATCCACATAGCCATTACGAGAATTTCTGATTCTATCCAAAAATACTCTTAAAACCCAATTTTTGCAAAAATATCTAAAAATTGAAAAACATAATTTATTTGCTTGAATATTCATAATAAGGTCAAAATAAGGTGCATATGGATGGTATATGGTGGAAAATGATGGAAATTAGGTGGATTTTAATAAGAAAAATTTGATCAAAAATGAGGGCCAACATCTCCCCCTTGCTTACTCTCAAGCATGTCCTCATGCTTGCCTCTGTCTCCTTGACCTTTTGCTTCTATATGTTGACTGGCCTGTTGATGTACCTATGACTCTGACCCTCGAAGATGAAGCTTTCTCTCAAGCTACCTGTAAAAAGATGTCTATGCCTTCATGTACTTTTTCTCATTCCTTGTAGATGACATTCTTTACTTTTTCTCCTTCCTTGTAGATGACATTCTTTATTTTTTCTCCTTTCCTTTCCTCTGTTTTTCTAAAAAGAAATTTCATCATTTCTCTTTGAAGTGTTGCTCTTTGTAATATTTTTCACCTATTAGTGGATTTTTTTTTTGCTTGGGCTATGCATTCTGGAGTAATGGGAACGAAAATGTCTCTAATGTGTGATGAGGTTTCACCACCAACACACAAATACAACAACTTTACATTATTCTTCCTCTCATGATAAAACACCAAAAATAACACCAATAAATCATTTTGGATGATCATATTCATAGAAGACAACAAATACAACTTGAATTTTGTAGTACGTTCTGACACAGCATTCATGTCTCTTTCAGATTAGCAATATCAACAACTTTACTTAAAGGAGCCAATATCCATTTGCCTTCACATCTCACTAAAAGAAGTCAATCTTGCAATGTTGCACAGTCATAGAGAAAACACCAATCGAACAAATCAAAGCTTTTTTACGTGTGCAAGGAGTTTTCTTTTTGTATAATTTCACTACACAATAACTTGTGCCAATCCTTTTTATGACCAGGCATTCACTTTCAATTTAGCCACTATTTTACACACGCAATCTGCAAAATAGGGGTCGAAAGAACCATAAAAATATCCCAAATAGCAATGAATTTGAGAAAACTGTCTATTTTGAGCCTAATTAGGTTTGTTCTGAAGAAAACCCATGTTTTTTTTTTTTCAAATTTCATTCTAGTTTGCTCAGGAAAAACAACGAAAAATAATGTCTTCTTCGCAATTTCGAATTTTTTTAGAAGATATGGTGCCTGATTCCTTACCTATTACCTCCACTGGAAATTGACTTGATTCCTTCTATCTTTGACTGCACATGTGTTTTCTGCTTCTTGAGAAATCAAAATATTGGAGGAAATCAATTTTTTTCCTTTACCAACAATCCATCTCTAGCAATGAAATCAATTTTTCTTTGCCACAACATTTTATCCCAACACTGAAATCGATTTTTCTTTGCCTTCAATTTCTGTATTTTGTCTTTTTATTCATAGATATATCATGGCAAATGGCTTACCTGGTCTTTGGAAAAAAAAAAAAATTTATTCCTCTTCTGAAAACTTCTTCAATCTTCCTCTATTCTAGTTTTAAAAGGGAGTCCTCTGCGCTTTAAAAAAAACTGATCTTGAAGAATTTTTGGTGGTCAGCAACTAAGAGAAAGCTTCACAAATTTGAGTTTCATTGGATGAACTCAATATCAGGTGAATTTCCACTTCATTTTCACTTAGATACTTTCATTTCATGTTCGTTGATATGAATTGTAAAGATTTATTTTGAAAATCCTTCATCTATGAAATTGACCTCTCAAATCTTCTGGGGACCTGCAAAAACATAGCACTTTCCTGCAATACAATATTAGATGATGGAGGAAGAGAGGTGTATAGTCTCTGTTCTTCCAATAAATATGTAAATCATTACAAGCATTGCTTAGAAAACAAGTCCAAAGATGATATACAAACAAAATGCCTTTATTCACCCCTTGAGGAATGGTGGCCAGCCTAGACCTCCTAGCGGTATTTTGTTTACAAAATATTCGTTTTATATCCAATTAGTGTGATTTGAAAGCCAAGTTGAAGTGAATTCATATGGCTACCTCTTGTATAAATAGGTTTTCAAAATGGTTTAAAATGATTTGGTAAAAATTATAAGGTGCCATGTTTGATAGAGTTGCTTGTTAATTTTTAACTTGACCAACAGTCACTATTTGAAGTGAAACTTCTTCGATAAAGATCAGATCAATGTGATTCCACTTGGAAATTAAATTAGGTTCATTTTTATATTTTCAGTGGAAACAGATTTTAAAAATTCTTAGGCTTGATATCACAAAATTAGTGATGAACAGACCTAGGAGGCAGAGTTTTATTATATAGTTTTGAAGACATGCAGTCCCTAAATGTGGCATAAATTTTTCATTTCACCTCCAAATGGGATGATTCAAATTGTGTCTTAAACTAGACCTGAATATATATCTCCCATATAAACAAGTTTTGAAAAGAAGATGATTTGATATGTCAAATATGTCGATGAACAGTCAAAGCCTAGAATTGTCACCATGCAGATTTTTCGACAAGCAGTTACTATTTTAAGAATAACTTTTTCATATGATACCGGATTGAGGTGATTAAAATTGATTTGGAAACTAGACTCCAAGGGCTATATTCTCTATGAATTTCAGGTAAAAATGTTTCCATTAGGCACCTCAGATATAGGTTGTACTAACTCTATCCTCAATATTTCACTTAAGACCTAGTTTTGTTTTTTATCACATTTTTATTTGTGATATAAATTGAACACTTCAAATTCCAAAACTATATTTCAAGAGATATGTAAAACTAACATGATTTAAAAATAATCGTAAATGGTTACCCAAAATAGGATTGTTCTTACTGCATTTTGCCATGTAGTCCTTTCAAATGAATATTGAACAATGATTTGAAGAAATCTTCATGACAGTTTGAAACAAAATTATTATGGAAGTCTTATTATGAATTCATTCTACTTGTTTATTTATTCTATTCTATCCTATTCTATTTTAGAAAAATAATTCAGTTTCTCAAGTATAAGAGAATTTCAAATGCATCCATTTTCGTAACAAGATCATAAATAAACTCATATCCAAATTTGAAAAATATACATTAATGAATGTTTGGACATGAAAATTTATTTGATCATAAAGATTTGATGAGAAATAATGTTGAAAAATGGAATAGTGTTGTGACCTAATGACTAGTTGAAACCAAGTTTTAAGATGATCTTTGTTTGCTTGGCTCTCATTAATTGTCATAGCACAAAACTTTTCTTGTGGTACTTGTTCAAAATCTTGTATGCACAAGGAATCTTGTGATATACATGCTAGAAATTCTTCACTCTTTTACTCTAATGTTTGATCTTCATTGCTTGTGATCGTGACTCATTCACCTCCTCACAAAGATAGCTAGAAGAAAGTTCTAGATTTTCTTCCTGTGGATCATCTTCATGGATGTTTTGTTGCTCTTCTATCCTTAGACATGAAGATTCATCACTAGTGAGCATTCTAAATTGAGGACAAAGACTTGAGAATAGTTTTGTGGTGGTATACCCTCATTCTCTAAATTATTTATTTAACATCATTTTTTTAGATGTTGTCTTGCAAATGGATTTTGTATTTATTTTTTTTATATTTTTTTGTTGGGGGTTTTGTTTTGGGAATCTACTTTTAGGATCTCTCTTTTTACGCATAAAGAAACATAACTAAGAGAAATGTATCTTAACTAATTTTTTTCAATTTTTAGTGTTTTTGTTTATCTTCTATTTGATTATGTTGATAATTGCCTCCCCAGCAATGGCGCTAAAATGTTGGGCTAATTTATTAACACAAGTATTTAATTATCAATCCGGGTTTGTAAAACTTGGAGGCAAGTCCACAGTATATGGATATCAGGTGTAGTCAAGCTTAGAAGATAAAATTTGAAGAGTTAAGGAAGTACATATTACAAATATAAACATATTTTAACAATTTCTAATTCATTTATGTAATATGTGAGGGATGAGGCTCCTAACTTAGGAGAACCAGGTTGTCCTTCCCTACAATACTACTTTCATGAAGAGAAATCTAAAAGCACTAATTAACAATGGTTTATGATGCAGAAAATCTAAAAGAAGAGGCTCCTAACTAAGGAGGACCATATTTTGCTTCTTCACAATTCTACTCTATCATAATCACCATTGCTTCAACCCAGAAATGCATAAATAACTTCAAATAAGAAAAGGAGAATGAAATTCAGTTCTAGTTCAAAATCAAATAGAAGGGGAATTTAAATTAAATTCATGTGTGTGCCTTCATATGTAGATTACAATTAAACCAATATCCATTCAACAATCATCACACATTAATTCAAATAAGCAAATCTGAAACAAAACAAGTAAAGAAATCTAAGGCAACTAGTTCATGAAAATTAAGCTAGTTTAACAATGAAGTGTACTTAGCTTGGAGTGGGGGCCCTCCACTCTTGCCTTGCACAATTGAGGTTGTTATCAAATGTTGAAACTTCAAACACTCATCCACACTAATGAACAGAAAAATGAGAGTAGAACAAGTTCTTCTAATTAATCTCCAATATTCAAATATCTCAGCGTAAAGTTATATAAAAATTACGTATCATAAGCCTTCAAAGTTTTGGCTTAAATAGAAGATCATGAAACAAACTAATATAAATTCTCTCTAACAACTATATCTATCTATATCCATCTATCCAAGTCGAATCCATTCAATCCATCACTAAAAATATGAACAATCCAATGAAATCATAAAATTGTCATATTTCCTAGGGATTTTCTAGATGACTAGTCATGTTTGACCAGCCTTAACCGGGCCTGATTTAGCTTGTTTTGACTGAACCAATTGGAATTAGTTCAGTCCTAGTTCCCAAGCTTTCCATTCATGTATCTAGCTCGAGCCCAAGTGTCCTACAAATATGTCATCCACATAGCCATTACGGGAATTTCTGATTCTGTACAAAAATACTCTTAAAACTCAATTTTTGCAAAAATATCTAAAATTTGAAAAACATAGTTTATTTGCTTGAATATGCATAATAAGGTCAAAATAAGGTGTATATGGATGGTATATGGTGAAAAATCATGGAAATTAAGTGGATTTTAATAAGCAAAATTTGATCAAAAATGAGGGCCAACAGCGTTATCCTTTAAAAGTTGGAGAACTTGTTGTTGATGCTCGATGTGATCTTTCACTGCTTGAAACTTTTTATTCTTGATATGTCCTTCTATATTTAGTTTGAGGAGTGGTAATTTCTTCCAGTGCATTACAAGATATGGTCGGATTCATTTCTTGATTCTCTATGTGATCTTTCACTTCTTGAACATTTTTCTTCTTGATATGTCCTTCTATCTTGATAGTTTGAGGAGTGGTAATTCCGGCCATTACATTACAAGATATGGTCAGATTCATTTTTTCTTTCTTGATGTGGTCTTTCACTTCTTGAACCTTTTTCTTCTTGATATGTCCTTTTATCTTAAGAGTTTGAGGAGTAGTAATTATTTCCAATGCTTTACAAGATGTGGTCGGATTCATTTCTTCTTTCTCCGAGGTTGGTTCCTGGTGTATATACTCTTCTTTTGACGTTTCTTAATCCTTTTCTTCCTCCTCTCTACAATCAATGTAAAATAATTTCTTCTCAACACACTTATGACCTTTAATGTATTTTTTATCACAATTGTAACAAAGCCCTTTTTCTCTTTTTTCTTCCAATTGTTGTGGTGTAACCCTTGTAGGTTGTGTAAGGCTAGGAGAAACACCACTTCCATCTTCATAGTTGTGAGGGGTAGACTTCCTTGTTGCCATAATTTTTCTTTCCACTTTGTAACAAAGACCTTTTTCTCTTTTTTCTTCCAATTGTTGTGGTGTTGCTCTAAAGAAGGGGTTGCTCTTTGTATCCTCATAATGTGCTATAATTTCCTCCGTCAAAATTAACCACGTAACAAGTGGTTTACAAGAACAAAGCCCTTTATACCATAAAAATTGATCTTGTTCTAAATATGAAGATGCAATACATACCTTTTGTAATAGTGGTACACCATGTAGATCAAAATATTTCTCCATCTCTAGTATCCAATTTACCGGATCCTTGCCATCAAACTTCCTCATCTCATTTTTTCTTGATTTTAGAAGCTCGATCTTGAAATAACTGTAACTCTGTAATTTCAGATCTCCAAGTTCTGAAATCTCTTCTTGCGGTAGCTCTCTGAGTTCTCTTTCTAACACCACAAGTCTGATCAGAATTTGATTATCCAAGAAGGAGTTATGCCAAATATTCCACGGTGACTTGATTATAGACTAGTTCAGTAGAGTGAACTTGTACGACATGCTACGTCTCACTGTTTTGACGTTAGTATCTGAAACTAATACACAAAAAACTACAGGAAGTCCTCTTTCTGCAACTTCTTACGAAATTTCAATTTGATGTTCAAAGAGAAAGTTATGACAATTTTCCCTAGGTCACCTATTTAGGATGTAATTCGAGAGCCTGCAGAAACCCTAAATGTCTCAGATTATATATCCGAAAATATAGCGAGACAAGATCTGAAATTCAGACACCAGTTTCAAACCGATTTCTTCTCAAATGAGTTTTTTTTTAGCTTCTGAAACTTCGTAGCGAAAACATTATAGCGAAAATTCCACGATGACCTGTTTGGAGCAGCGAAACCCTAGAATCCACAACTCTTATACCAAACGTTATGAAACCAACTCAAAAAAAGATAGAAAAGATAGATGAATGCCTTATAAATAAGCCTCTTCGATGGGGAAACCTCCTTTACATTACATAAATGAACAATTCTTAGATGATACAAATGACAAGACCTCCTTTCTATATATAGGAGTCTAAGGGGTCATAATATAATCAGAGCCGACATAACAATAATACTGTAAGGGCACAAAAAATACACTAGTGGGCTTCTATAGGGCACAATAATAACAATATGGGGACTACATGGGCACAACTATATAATAATGGGGTTGTACTAATAACAATAAGGAGTTACACTAGTAGTATAAGGGCCTAACATTGAAAATGTGAGCTAAAAAAATAGTTTTTCTTTCTTCCCTCTAAAATTTGATTATGTAATCTAATCTTATTTTATTATTTCCCCTATTATTTTATAATTTCCTTAAGAGACCCATGTTAGACCTCAAAAGTCCCATAATAGCAATGACAGATCACAACCAAGAACCACATGCATATGCCATGCATGCCAAAACTAGTGAATAAATCATGCATGCAACTCGGTACCTGCAAGCAAATCTGATGTAGTTGTTGATGTTGATGCCTTCTTGCGGTTTCCTACTCTTCCTTTGCCTTCTTTTGTATTAATTTACAGGGTAAATTCCTCAAATAGAACACCAAAGGACATCGCTCATAAACAGATCACAGATCAATACACTAGTATTCTTCACATGGTTAAAACCTTTAAAGAGGGAAACAGTCCACGGCTTGAGCCAACACGTCCACTTCAGGAAATTTATTAATAAAAGAAAGAAAATTTACATAAGCTTCTCTCATGAACGGTCACCTTACAAATGACCCTCCATGCTTTTTAAATAGAGATCATGGACCAATCGGGTGTTAAGCCACAGATCAAGTGTCGGTAATACCGAGGAGAGAATGAACCGTCGAATCACTTCATGTCTAGAACATATCGTGACCGTCAGATTGTAAGTTACAAAAGTACATAGTAAAGAAACACAATTTACCTAACTCCACGCTAGACCAGGTTATAATTAACTATTTCCTATGTGTCGGAATATCCTAATATCTTTCTCCAAGAATCCAAGTATGCCACACACTCCAAAAGTGCTCCAAGAAAACTCCAACATTGAGTACGAGAGAGAGAGAGAGAGAGAGAGAGAGAGAATAATCCAACATTGAACTGACAAAAGGTTACCAACTGATCCTCAGAAGCCTTTTTATGGATGAGGCCTCTATTTTCTTCATTTTCCTCCTCACATGCAACCTGTGACCTTTCACCTCCTTTTTCTCCTAATTTCCATTATTCTCGTAAATAAATGTGACAAAAATGTATTTTTGCCTTTTAATGCCTTAGCCATTGCCTTTGTCAATTTCCTTAGCCATAAACAACCAAATAAACATTGTTGGGATTGCAACAAGATGATGGAGCTTAGTGAAAAGAGTCGCCTTCACTAAGTGGGCCCGCAGGCTATTTTTGGCGCAAGTCTATTTTTAGACTATGTCTATTTTTAGACATATGGATCATGTCTATGGATTGCAGGTTGCTGTTTATGGATGATTGATCAAGTTGGAAAAATAGATGGACTTCTATTTTTGATGAAAGTGTGAGTGATCACAGTGTGAGTGATCAAGTCTATTTTTAGACTGGCTGTCAAAAATAGAAAAGTCAAATATTATTATCTCACAATAATATTTGGACTATAAACTTAATCTTATTCTCTTGGAGCACTTCAGTTTGAGCTACAGATGTGGCACATGCAGCTGTCAGAAGGAAATACGCTTTTCTTATGAGTTAGTTGAGTTGTTGCATGCATGACTTCAGTTAGAACTCAATCAGTTGAGTTTGGTGGATTTGATTGTGGAGTTGATGGAGTTGTGTTCAGTTTAGCTTTGTTAAACTGGGTATTTAGTCTAACTGGCAAATAGACTAGAGATGAGTTGGGTGAATTAGTTATTAATTAATTCACAAGTTATTAACTCATAATACAACTAATGAATACATCAGTTAACTCAGTTGCATGTCAGTGCATGTTCAGTTCAGCAGGGACAGGTGTTAGAGAATCAGACTGCTATCAGTTGTGACTATAGTTGTGCACCAGATCTTGCACAAATCAGGGGATTGAGTATGCCAATGAGTTTGCACGTATTGTAGCTTATGAATACGTGATTTATCCAAGGAAATACGTGGCTACCTTGGTATTATCATCATTCTCATGCAGGTATTGAGCAGCGGAGGCAGGCAAACAGCGGAAGAGATTTGAGCCAGTGATTGATTCAGATCTGAGCTGTATTGCGTGTAACAGGTGGAGCTGGTACTGGATTGCTTGTGATAAGCATTGTACTTTGTAATGTTA
>APFE031634873.1:0-17579 GCA_000404065.3 Pinus taeda
AACCAAAAAAAAAAAAAAAAACAAGGAAATAAACCCACAAAATCCATGGCTATCTAGGAAATGGCAAGGCTAGGCAATCCACTATCAATCTAGGAAATCCTCCATGCCAATGACAGATAATGACCAAGAATCCACATGCATATGCCATGCATACCAAAACTAGTGAAGGAAACATAAATGCAACTCAGTACCTGCAATAAAATATGATGTAGCTACTGATACCAATGCCTTCTTGCACTTTCCTTCTCTTTCTTTGCCTTCTTGCTCAAAGTACGCCACACCCACCAAGAGTTCTCCAAGAAAACTCTAAGTCTCCAAGAGTATGAGAGACAGCGAGAATAATGAGAGAGCTTTAAAACTGAACTGAAAAAAGGTTACAACTGATCCTTAGAAGACTTTTTATGAATGAGGCCTCTATTTTCTTCAATTCCCTTCATTTTCCTCCTCACATGAAACCTGTGACCTTTCACCTCCTTTTTCTCCTAATTTCCATTATTTTCATAAATAAATGTGCCAAAAATGCCATTTTTCCTTTCCAAAACCTTAGACATTGCCTTTTCCAATTTCCTTAGCTATAAACAATCACAAGTGATCCCCATCACTAGGATTTTTCCCAACATTCCTCTTGGAATAAGTGTCCCATCATCCGTGGTTATTATTTTTCCTTTATTAAATTTTATTACATGGAATTTTCACTAGGGCTGTTACAGAACCCTCCCCCTTGGGGGAACACCATCCTCGGTGTTCAATGACACCTATAACCACAAAACTACTGTAAGCAAAACATACTACCATTGGATCTTTATAACTTAGCTCATTGCATTATTTACAATTATCAACTCGCTGAGAAGCAACCAACATGAAAACATAACAACATAATGACACGACACCCATACCACTTATTGGAGCTTTATAACATAGCTCATGGCAGTATTTACATCCATATACATATGTACATAAACCAACATCAACAAAACATATACCAAGACATATACCACATCATCTACCAAAACCACACCAAAACACCAAGCTAAAACTACTTTGCCTTAACCAGCAAACAAGGAAGGATACATAGCCCGCATCTAATCCGTCATCTCCCATGTAGCTTCATTGGGCCCAAAGTGCTTCCACTACACCTTAACTTGCTCAATTGCTTGGTTTCAGAGCATGAGAACCTTTTTCTGCAATATACACTGAGGCTCCAGCTGGAATTATCCATCTAGTTCCACCTACAATATAGACCAGTCAATCACATGATCAACATCCTTAACATACTTCTTAAGTAATGACACATGGCAAACAACATGGAATTTCACTATCGGAGGTAGCATAAGTCTATAGGCTACTGACCCAATCCTCTCAATGATACTGAAGGGTCCACAAAACCGTGGTGCCAGCTTGGCACATGATCCAATCTGTAAGGAGCTCTTTTTCGGTTTTATGCGCAAGTACACATGTTCGCCAACTTGGAACTCCTTGAACAACTTGTTCTGATCTGCATAGATATTTTGCCTATCCTGTGCTCCCTTTAGATTTTTCTTGATTACCTACATTTCTTGTTCCATGTCTATTAACATATTTGGTCCAATCAACACCTTGTTATTTGGATCACTCCAACTAATAGGACTATTGCAACTTTGCCCATACAATGCCTCAAAAGGACTCATCCTCAATGACTCTTGATTACCATTGTTGTATGAAAACTCTACCAATGGAAGGTATTGTTTGGTCAATTTAGTGTCCTAAATTTCTCTACACAAATTATCAATCTGAGTATCAGAAATTGACGAAGTGTAGTGCATTGTTTGTGCTAGATAACCTTTCTTACTTCGTTGTTTTTGTGTTTTATGTTGTTTTGGGGGGTTTTTGGTCTTTTAATACCTAATGATTTACAATGTAATTGTCGAAAACTTGAGTCTAACTTTTTTAAGGACTACTTAAAATTTGAAAATGAAAACAGAGCTTTTAAGGAAGAAATGAAAATAGAGCTGAGACAGACTTGGAAGCAAATCTTAAGCAAGAAATGAAAACAAAGTTTCTATTCTTGTTTTACCATTATTTCCAAATCATGATTTAAGAATTGAAAGTGAAATTTGTAACTAATGCCTAACTAATTATAGAAATAAAACTAAATGAAATACTTAGTTACTCTACCTCTCAATTTTGGGAGAAAGACTCCTTGGGATGACATTTGAGGAATTTTGTACTTCATTAATCTAACAGAAAGCAAATACAAAGATGCAACAAAGACTCATTGCATAAATGAAATGCTCAAACACTTAGTTTAGGATGAATTATCAACTTGAAGGGTTTTTAGAGACATTCATTAACACCATGAGTTAGTAATCTTAAATGGCAAAGACAGAAAATGGCACTGATCAGTGTAATTGAGAATTTAAAGACTAGTAAAATAGTGAATGAAGAAAACTAGATTACATTACTGAACTTCATCTTCTAATTACTGATAAAAACTAGAAAGAGATCAAGTAAATGGAAGCTACTCTAAATTATGAACATTGTTAATAAGAAAATGATGGAAACTACATTACAGACATTGTTAGCAAGAAAATGATTATAAACACTGTGAAAGAAAATGATGAATTTACAGTTAACAAGAAGAAGAAAAATAAAATGAAATGAAACCTTTTTAGTGCAGGGGCCCTCTGCAACTGATTAGGCTACGCTTACTCAATCAACTCCAAGGAAACTCCTTCAAATTCTCATAAAACATGCGGTCTTCATATTAAAAATAGGGACACAAAATGCCCATAAATTACAGAGTTCAGAACTTGATTTCATAATAAAACTATCACTATGACTACTAACTTCCTTGGTTCTTTACACAGGTATTTATAAGAAAATCATACAACTATTTGCGAAGAAAAATATGCTACAGTCAAAACACATAGAAGACAGGTACGCAGAATTTCTTCCTCGGCTGCTGGAGACATAAATCTAAGATGGTGGTTGTTGGATTCGGTTGCATAGGTGGCTGTTGGAGTCCTTAGGTTCAGGTAGTTGTTTCGGATAACGCTTCCCATTACTATGAAACATGTTAGTTAACCATGAAACAAAGTCGTGTTACCTTCGGTCTCTGTGTTTGACTTCTCCATTGACCGTAGTGTTATACCAACTTCCTTGTCGACCTGGGCTAGGTGAATAGGACAGGGTCCATATCACGATGATTTCCAAGTTTCCCATGTAGTTAGTTTCTCCTTCTGACACCTGGAACCTTTTAAAGCATGAAGGTAGTTGTGGAACAACCGATTAGCTGCAGAATAGGCTACGTTCTGTAGCTAATATACAAAAATTGATTCAAACAGCAAAACATAAAAGCATAATATGTAAATCACTAAATGTCCTCCTTGAGACGGTATATACTGATCATTGGTGATGAGAATGCATCTTTCTCATGGAAAAGCAAAGAAAAGGAATGAGAAGAGTTGCTAGGGAGAGAGTAATTTTGAGACTCAACATATCCCCACTACAAAATTATTGCACGTCCCCATTCAATCTTGCCAAAACTGTGAACTCTTTTTTTTTTATTGCGTCTACTTAGAAACTTCTGCCAATACATATAACTTCCTTCTCTTGCTCTTCTTTGAAGTGACAACCATCCTTGGTTTCTTCATGAGAAGTTTGTATTTGAGGTTGATCACTGTCTTGTTCAAGCTCCTATTCTTCCTCTTTAACTTCCTATTTTTCTTGTACCATAGGCCTAGGTGTAGTATGGTATTGTCATGAATGGTCTTATCCAATTTGCTTTGTTCCTTTAGGGCTTCATTTTCTTTCTTAATGTGCCTGTTCAATATCTCCAACTCATAGATTTCCTATTTGAGTGTGTCAGTCAGAGGTTCTTGTGGATTGACAGGTTGTTCTGGATTGGATAAGGAACGTAGATCCTTCTGAGGCATTTTTCTTTTCCAGTGATTCTATGTAATCATAAATTTGCTGTTGAATTGGATCTATGCCTGGGGATCCTCTACTGGGGCTACCTTCAAAATAATGTCTAAGAGAGTTTTGAGGAATGTATGTAAGTGGAATATTTTCAGGAGATGATGCTGGGGTTTCTCCTTCCAGGTTGATGAACTCTGTTTCCTTTGATAACACCTTCTTTACCATTCCTTTGAGCCTAGAGCTTCTTCTAAGGGGTTTTATGTTTTACTCCTTTGAACCCTTTTTCTCTTTTCTTATCTTTTCCTTCCCCTTGATTTGTCTCTTAATCTCTGTCAATTTTTTACAGATTGGTTGTTCATCATCTGTTTGTAGTGGAGATTCAGGCGTGTTCTCAATAATTCCACTAGTTTTCTGTTTTATCTTCTTCCTCTGCTTGATTTTCTTTATGATCTCTATTAATTTTTCAGATATTGGTTCTTCTTCATCCTTTTTCTGTAGCGAAGGCTTAGGGTTACTTTAAATGGTGAGATTTTTCCTCTTTCTCCTACTTTTTCTGATACTGTCTTTTTCAAGAGATTTTGGTGTCTCTTGGAAATGGTTTCTTATCAGAAAGTTTTCCCAGGTGTCCCCTATTTTCTTGTGATGATATTCAACCAGGATCTTGACCAATCTGTGGTGATACATGGTTGTTTCTAGAGATTCTATTTTCTTGTGTACATTTGAAGCCATTCTCCTTAGACTATTTAGGAGGAAGAAAGGGAGGTTGATGTCCCCATTATCTAGAAAGTTCATCAATAAACGTATATGATAAACATACATACATCCAAATATTTCCTCACAGGTAATAAATTTTTGCAATATCAAAAGCATGCTTGATCCGGATTTAAACAAGAACGCAATATATTACAGAGATAACCATAAACACAGAGATGTGATAACCATAAATAAAGAGATGCAGCGGAAATAATACTTCATTTCATTAATGGAAAATACTGAAATATGCTTACAACCGGAAATAGAAATAAACCAGCTAGGGCGATGGTAGCTTATCTCTGAGAAGAGATGTGTGGCTACATGCCTCTGAACTGTTCCGAACTATGTTACAATGAGGTCGAAGGCCTATTTATTGTTGAGAAACAATGGAAAACCCTTCACATTCCAAAACCTAACCCTAGAAGATGAAACGCCAAATTGTGGGCCCCGTGTTGGGTAAATTGGTACATCAATTTCCCGGGGTCGTAACTTTGGCATATGATCTCCGTTTGATGCATATGATAGCTTGTTAGAAAGATCTCTCTGAGAACTACCACTTTGGGAAGGGCAACATCAATCCATGGACCCATGTTGCCCCCAGATTTCCCAAACAACGTCGTTTAGGGCCTCAAAACGGCTCCGGAAGTTCAGGACCCGAAAAAACTGCTAAAAATAGTAAATTATGCTACAATTATGGAAACTGAAAAACTGAAAGAGATAGTTGCGGGGGTACAAATGGGATAGGTGGATGGCCACCAACATCCACCTGGATCAGCCCTTCACATAACCTACAAGGAAACTTAAGTTTTCCCTTCTTTTCATGAACTTTACTACTGCTAGTTGATGGTGTGTCACCAACATGATCTCGAAAGTTGATGACACAGGATGATGTGAACGGGAAGACCATTCTTCTAAGATCTGAGAAATATCAAGACAATTCCAAGAATATGGTCTCCCACACAATGTTTGCATGGATATCGAACTTTGTGAGGCTTGATGAATGGTTTCTCATCAGATGTTACATTCAAAGCGATGGTTGGTTGGTTGCCCCTCTACCGAATTTGCTTATTCTTATTCTTCTTCCCTTTCTTCTTCTTCTTAGCCACCTGGTTACTAGTACTAATGCTTTCACTAGGTGAAGAGGAAGGAGGGGAGGAAGAAAAAACCAAGGAAGAAGGCAAAGGGTCAACTTTATGATGAACTAGAGGTTGATTTTGTCCAGTTGGAGGTGTACTACACCTCAATTGCAGAGAAATCACGATATTTTGAACCAAGGAGGTTGAAAAAAACCATACTTGAAAGCTAATGGTATGTCCTAGTAGGGATAATGTAGCCATATATGGAGCACCAATATTTGCAAAAGGAGGAGAAGGACTAGGATTCCCATCAAAAGGAATTCCTTGATCGATGGACTCCATATTTTTTGCCATATTATTGAACCTAAGATCAACTAAGGAGTGAGTGTGGAGAATGTTATCTGTAGTTAATTAATTTATTTTAATCAAATTAACATAACAAAAAAAAAAGAGGGATAATCTAGGCAAAAGGTTTACCAAGCAACTGTGAATTGCAGAATACCTCCCGGTGAATCAAGAAGTACAGGTAGGCAATCTCCTTGAATGTTGTGTTCGGTGTATCACAGTGTACAAGGTGGCTGACATAGTTACCTAAGGATGGATTGCAACCTAGTTTTGTCCTCCTATATATACTTGAAATTACGTGGAGGCCCAATCCGTATAAGCATTGTCTAATACAAAACCGCACAGTGAGAGCATTCCCATATACTTTTACTTGAATGTACATAGGTGAGCTAAGATATACTCATGTACGTGGAATGAGGTATCACACTTGGGATGTATTACAGACAAGTTAGGGACAACTGCTTTATTTTACGATGTTGGAACATGTCTCTAACCTAGATCTCTAAATGTTTTTCATTAGGTGACAATGCTCCATTAGGTAAATCTAGATAAATTAAGTTTATCTTCTTTAGAATTTTCCTTTCAAGGTTGACCATGTGATGTATTTTTTTAATTCCTAAAATGCAACTAATATGATAAGTATTCATTCCATTCAATTTAATAATGAAAATCCTTAGCTAGTAAGGATAGAGCAATAAGATTTTTGACAAAGAGCAAAGAGCACATCTAATGCAATTTCCCTAGCTATTTCTATCAAGCGTTCACAAACATTAATATGCACAATGCATGTATTTATTTTCAATTTCCCTTATTTTGAATGAAAAAAAAGGAAAACTAAAGGACAATCGATGAATAAACTCTTTTCATAAAAATGATGATTTTGTGATAATTTCTTTTCAAGGAAAGGAAGACTTTACAACACTTTCGTTTTCAAAGAAATGAGGAATTACGACACTTTCAACGAAAATAGTAATCATATGAACACATCAATCAATCGATCTTTCATGAACGAAGACTTTACGACAATTCAATTTTCGAAAGAAAAGATAATTTCACGACACTTTCTTTCGACAAAGATCAATCGACCAAAAAACTAACTTTCGATTATAGATTGAAAATGACAAAGTAAATACACAAGAAACATTTATCAATCATAGTCTAAGTAGGACCAGCTAAGGAGATGAAAACCTATTTTCTGAGACATGACATCCATTTACAATCAGCAAATAAGCAATCAAAATAATTTTGGCAAACAATTTAATTCCAAGGGTGGGAATCTGACCCTAGGAAGATTAACACAGGCCAAAGAGGGAGTAACTACACTGTAGTGCACTGTCTCTAACTGAAGGGCACCTTGCAGTGCACTTTCTCTAAGGCTAGCCTGCATTGATTCCTGTGAGACCACTCAAGAGTCATCTAACGTTAAATTTTGACAAAAAATTGATGCAAAAGGTTGGATTACAACAAGTAAAGTTCGTCAAGGTGTCTAAGGGGGTGGATTAGCTACTAGGAAAGATGATTCACTCCCTAGTAGATTCGTCAATTTTTTTGGGGAAGTTTTAGTGTCTACGGATAAACGCTTAAACCCCTAGACTAGTAGCTAAGTCTATAACAACAGTGCGAATCATTCTCTACCTTTTCTATGACCAATAGATTAAATAAGAGGTAAAGAAGCCTACCTGAAGCTTTCACTTACTTCTTACCTCCCTTGACCAGTGATGTCGTTCCTTTCTGTACTTAATCTGCTTGAATAGTACCTACACACAGACAGAAGACAAAAATCAATCAAAGCATATGATAATGATCTATTGATTAAAATTAGTATGCAATCAAGTACATAGTACACATATGAAAGAATCAATGAATAATGCAAGCATATGGAAAAATATTTGAAAACTTTATTAGTAAAAGGAAGAGTTATAACCGAATTTGCTTGATTTAGCATCACTCCTCTAGTTCAATGGCATCCTCTCCTCATAACAAGCAAGATATTCTGACATCATTACAATACTTGAGATCAACTCAAGTCTCATACTAACAACATCTCCTTATAATTCAATGATTTCCAACCAAGCCCTGATCACTTAGATGAGTGGTATTTTTATAGGTGAATGAAGGAAGTTATGCCATACATGGTGACAATGAATGCCCTCCCAAACTTAGGATTTAGTTCCATGGAGGAAGGGATAAAGGGATTGATGTTCCTTAACTCCTTACCTCATCCAAATTCGAGCTCAAAGGAGTATATAAACTTGGGAGGCTTCTATATGCATCCAATGGATAAGAATATTCCCAAACCCCAATGCAATTTCACTCAAATTCATCAAGCGTAGGCTAAAGAGGGCTCAAGTGCATTGCATAACACCCTAGCACTGTACTAGACTACACTATAGTGCACCCTAATGAAGGCCTGCCTATGCTGATCTTCTTAAAGGCAATTTTTGGATGATTTTAGTCATGGAACTTCTTGGGAAGGTAGGCATTGTGATGGTTGACTTCCTTAGGGCATGTAACAACTGAAATAGGGTTTAATGGCCCTAATAGTATTGATCTTTAAGTCAGGTTTGATGTGCCCAAATAGATCTGCAACACTGACTTATTAACCCTCTTATGTGTTCATTTCTTTGCATTTTAGCTTGTTCATTCGATTTGTTGCCTTGAAACTCATTGACCCATTAAGGCATACTATGGCACCATGTACATCCTAGCATGTCCTGGCACCTGGAATGCCTTGCCACTATTTGGCACATGCTAGAACACCCCGAAAATACCTAGCACACTCTAGCACCTCTTGACATTCCCTGATATTACCTGGCATGCATTACCTGTACTTAGTACACCTCGTCACTCCCTCCTTGGCGTGACAACTAGCACTCATTAACACTTCTTGACGTACCCTTATATTCATTCAATTCCATGCATTTTGACCTAGTGCTCTCTTGCGTTGTCCTCTTACTCCGTAGCACTCCTCAGCATGCATTAGCACAATCTAGCACACCTTAGCACTCTCTGGTATGCTATTCCACTTCATGGCATTCATCACACTCCTTCATGCACATTGGAACTTGGCACGTGTTGGCACGTGGAATTAATTAGCATGTTTGGCATGCGTTGAGATGACTTTGTATGATTTGGCATGGTTTAATATTAAAGTTATTTGACATTAATTATTGGAAACTAGATGAGAAGAAATAGAGGAATATTTGGCACTTAGAATGCATTAACACTTGGCACTTGGCACCTATTGGCACCTAGTGTTGGTTTTCCTAGCATGACCCTAATGGAAAAGGTAAATTGATGACTTATTAACCCTATTATGTGCTCGTTTACTTGTAGTTTACCTTGTTCCTCTCTTTTGTTTCCTTGACAGTACCTAGCATGCATTGTAACACCCTTGTACATCTTGGCATGCCTTCACACTTGGCACGTCTTATCTTGTTTGACATGTCTTTGTACTATCTGGCACATGTTAGCATGCCCTAGCATTCCCTAACACACCTTGGTAGTCATGACCTTACAACTAGCGTTACATTTTTCCATGACTTGGGAACATTACATTCACTAGAACACCTTGGCACTCCCTAGTTTTCATGTCATCTGTTATCCTCCACAATGTCCCAGGATGATGAGGACACCGACAGAGGTAATCACAGACCAAGCTTTTAGTTTGGTAGCTAGTCCTACCAAACCAAAGAGGGCTCTCTCTATGAAATCACAACAAAGAGATGACTAGAATGTAAAGGATTTTAGGCTAGATAGCTAGGTTCCAATGGGTTTTGGAAAATTTAGGGTTTTGTTGTTGTATAAGGGAGAAAAACCAGGTAGCTAGGTTAGAGGATCAAAGGTTTACAACAAAAAAATACAAAAAGGAGAGAGGTAGCATTACTTTTGTGATGGATATTAATTTTTTTCGATGTAGTGTAGTGTTTAGAAGAAACGAAAGGTATTAATGAGCATGAAACATGAATTCATTAAAGAAGAAATAAAGTAACACATAATGATTTTTCCATGAAAACGGAGCTTTATGCAAAATATTTTGTTTATAAATATAAGGAAAACCATTGAATAATTGATGAATGGAAAGAGAAGATTAATATATTTCATATAAAGCTATAACAGAGAAAAAATAACATCACAAACTTACTACACTTGAATTCCTAGATAATAGTTGCAAATTGTGTCCTTTGGTTTCCAAAAAAGGTCCATTTACAAGCTACAATAGTTCTCTCCTCTGAAATCCAACCCGTTCTATCACTAAGAAAATGATACATAAATACCAAAACAACATCTCCCCACTCTTAGGGGTTGAATCAATGACTCTAGGAACTATTCCATCAGGTGTTCTAACCAAACCCTAATGTCTAGGGAAGTTAAAAATGACTTCTACAATTAAGTTTGACTCCAACCTCTCTCATAAATGATGTCAAATTTTCATCAAAACAACTTATAAATACTAACCACCCATTATCTATGTTTAATTTTACCCCTTACATTCATCTACTTCACCCTTTTGACTTTTACCAGAGTCAAACTAGGAATTACAGAAAATTACACAGTGAAAATTTTACAAAAATATCATAAAAATCCAGGTGTACAACGAGCTATTGGAGACCATTTTTGAGTGCCATTTGGCAGTCCAAATATAGATAAGAAGCCTTTTCTGGAGATTTGGGAGAGTGTAGATTTCTTTAGAGTATTGTTTCACTCAAAATGACTAATTTTTGGTTGAGATATGGCCATTCTCCCAAGGTGTCTCCAGGTGCACAATGAAATGGAAAGAGAGGGGCAGAAAGGTGATTTTTGGCCTGTTTTTTGCAAATTTCTCAAAACCTGAGCCTTAGACAAGGAAAGTGGGAAAATGGGGTTTGAGATGGGGTCATAAGCTTTCCAAAAATGATGATTTTACATCATTTGGAGCCCTGAGTAAGAACCAATGCTTGAGCTTGTTGTGCTACTAGACAAAAAATTGCCAAAAAAATTCAAGTCTCCACCAAAACACAAAAATTTCTCCAAACCCTCCCAAAATTTGTCCAGAGATGCCTCCTTAGCACACCTAGTACTTGCTAACAGTCCATATCATACGCTATTATTCATTCATTTCCATGCAATTGAAACTAGTCCTTCCTTGTGTTTCCCTAACACCACCTAACATACCTAGTCAATGCCTCCTTAGCACACCCAAAACTTGTTAACACCCCCTATCACACAATCTTATGCATTCATTTACATGCAATTGAAACTAGTCTCCCTTGTGTTTCCCTGGCACTCCCTAGCATGCGTTGGCACCACACCTTAGCACCTAACACCTCTTGGCATGCCTTAGCACTTGGCATGTCTTAGAATTACTAACATGCCTTGGAACTTTCTAGCATGTGTTATCACATCCTAGCATTCCTTTCACACCTTGGCACTCCCTATTTTTCATGTGCTCGTAGATATCGTTACTTTTTTTGTGACTTTAGAACCCAACCAAGTCATTGAAAAAATAGTGTTGTCCCTAGATAAAAGTCTCCCTTTGTCTAAAATTTATTTTTGAATCGCTTTATTGTAATCATAGGCTTACCTATTGCAAGTCCTACTATGAAATTATCCTAATACACTTCGTCCTTGGGACACCTGGAAGACACTCTTATTCATGTGTTTCCATGCACTTTGACCTAGTTCTCCCTTTTGATGCCCTCACACTCCCCAACACTCCTTGACATGCATTGACATTTTCTGGCATGTGTTATCACACATTTTCATTCCTTGTCATGCCCTGGCACTCCTTAGCTATCATGCTCTCATAACTACCCTTTTGGTTTTAAGACATGGGAACCAACCAAGTCATACCTTGACCACAACAACTTGACCAAGTTACAGTTACTACAATTATACTATCCCTTGTTTACCTAAGAATGGCCTATAACACATCTTAGGCTACTCATGCCCAATCTTAGCTCATCTCACTTAAGAAGCTACCAAGTCAAGGCTCACGTCTAACCATGGGCATAGAACAACTAAGCAACATAGTTTACATCTTGACATGGCATAGCACCTGGCATGTCTAACAATCCCTTGGCACTATGTGGCACATGTTGGCATTCCCTGCATGCCATGGCATGCTTTGCCACTCCCTATCATATTGTACCACTCCTTCACATGTCATGGCACTCTTGCATGCCTTGGAACAACCTAACATATAACTTTGTCACTCCCTCCCGAGCACACATAGAATTCACTGACACTCCCTATCATACACTCTTATTCATTCATTTCCATGCATTCTGAACTAGTTTTCCTTTGTGTTTATGTCACACTCCCTAACACTCCCTGACATGCATTGGCACACCCTGACACACATTGACATACCCTCGCATGTTGCCCTAACACTCTAGCATTTCTTAGCACCACCTAACATACCTTGTCATCCCCTCCTTGGTACACCTAGAACTCCCTGACACTCCTTGTCACACACTCTTAGTCATTCATTTCCATGCATTTGAAACTAGTGGTCCCTTACATTTCCCTAGCACTCCATAAAACTTCATGGCATGCATTAGTACACCCTAGAACTAGACACATCTTAGCATGTTTCCTTGGCTTTTAATATGCCTTAACACTGGCTAGAATACCTTATCACTCCCTCCTTAGCACACCTAGAACTCACTAACACTTCTTGTCAAAAAATCTTAATCATTCATTTGCATGCATTATTTTCACCTATTGCTCCCTTGTGTTCCCTTAGCACTCCTTAACACTTCCTAGCACATGTTTTTTATGAACAAAACACTATATATAGGGAAGCTCGTCCTCCATTTGTGGACAAGCAAATTTGGTTAAGTAATTCTGTAATAAGAAGTGTGGAGATAACCAACCAAGAGAAGGAAAAAAAGAGAGAAGATTTTGGTGTTGTTTATGGGTCTACTTTAGGGCTAATAGATCCACATGTGTGAAGGAAGGAAGAACTATCTAATACAAAGGTCAAAGATCTTATTGTTGTCTAAGAAGTCGAATCAAGGAAGAAGATAAGCAAGGTTACACACTGAATTATAATAAGAGTTCATACCATCCAAGCGAAGAAGATCAAGGTTCAAAAGGTTGGTTAACCACATGTTCTAGAGTTTATGCAAGAGGGCCAAGAACTAGAGATCTGATCCATGGAATTGGAATTTGAAGGATAGTTGAGTTATTGAAGGATGAAGCTTGATCATTGTTGACTCAAGGAAAAATAAGGAAGTTCAGAATCAAGGAGGCTTGTGACATGGTCTTGGAGAGGTCATTGAGTCAAGGGTCTACACCATGGTCTTGGTATTCATCAATTGAAGTTTATATAAGAAGAAGATCTCGTTTGGGTTTTCCTCTCATGTTGGAGATGTTTTGTCCCTGGTTTATCGCATATTCTTTGTGTATCTTGTCTCCTCATTGTTTATGCATTGGTATATGTTTGATGAAGAATATTGTTTTGAGCATTGTTTGTTATTATGGATTAGTCTTGAATGTGTTTATGTATGAAAAATTGGTTGGGTTTCTAAACTATGAGTAGAGGTGTCTTTGATTGATGCATGTTTCCTACAATAGAATGTGTCTCTTACTTAAAAAATTAATTTAGTGGAAGCATGGGTATTTGGACAATTATTTTTGAATTTATGCACCTTACAAGTACATCAACTCATATAATACATAAATATAATGGAAAGTTGTAACGTGTTGCATCATAGAAAGGACGTTGATAAAATATGATAGCTTAAATGTAGATGATAGTTTGGAATGGTGGCAAATAAATCTTATTTAGCCATAGGTAGCCTAATCAATTCCTTTCTTAATATTTAAATGTCCATGATGATTTTGAAAGTAGGTGGGTAGCAATTCTTACTCATGTCATAGATAGCCTAATGAGTACTTTTCTCTATCTAGAATGATACTAGATACAAACCTTTTTTGTATTGTCTGCTTCAATTTTTTTTATAATATATCATGTTATAAAAACTTTACAATAAGCTTCTCACTATGGTTCTTGCATTTGTAGTAAAATTTGAACCCAGCTTCTGAAAGTAGTGTTATTCTAGAGGATAACTTAGTCTTTGATGAGTTTCTTTGGATGATTGTACTTTAAAAATAAAGATGCATCTTCAGTTTTCTCACTTGCTAATTTATAATCAATGAAAAAAATCAAAATAATTACTTTCATTTATTTGTAGAGTTTACCTGAAAATGATGGAACATGGTGATTACATCAAGTGAGTGTGAAATTGGATTTTGAAATGTTATTAATGTCCTCGATGTTTGGAAAATGTAATGGGATCAGATGATAAGTTAACATGTAAGGTATTTAGTGAGACATTGCTTCTCTACTAAGAAAAGTATATCTAAACCAAGTGCAATACTAAGGATAAAGAGGATTTTGTAGTGTGCAAAGCTTATTTGTGTGGGTTTGGGGCTAAGGCATAGTTGCTCCATTTAACTGAAGTAAAATGAGAGGAAATTTCAATGCATACTTTGTAAATCTTAGCTATGAGTATTTGTGGTTCAAGGCTTAGTCACTTCACAATTGAAATAAAATGAGATCAAATGAGACAAGGTATTGCAAATTATTAGTTATATGTAATTACATTAAAGTGAGTGAACACGAAGTATCAAAATTCAATGTAGAATCAACCCTTATGTATGAAAATTTAGTTAAGCAATTTTTTATGGCTGAATTCACCCTCAAATATACATTTGATTAATGCAAAAGCTTAGAAAACCACATCTATGTAATCGAGGTATCCCTCTTAGATGCACAAACCTTTCCCCTTGGCTTCCCATTGACTTTGAGGTTGTGTTCCCCTACACTCTTATATGCTTACTAGGGATACTACACTCCAACATTACGGATTCTAAGATATATTGTGATAGGGGGGATGACAGTTTCAAAAATTCTTGTTGCCACTGGAAAGTCTTGCCATGTTTAGTTCAACAATACGAAAGCAAAATGCTCATGTAGAAAGATTTATGGTGCTTTTTCAATTGTGGGAAATAAAAATGCCATACATTATGGTGCTTCTTGGTACAATATTACTGATTCATGGAGAAAGATCACCAGTTCCTTGGGTGGAACTATACCAATGTGTGGGTGGGACTAGGCTCATAAGATTCATTTTTTACTACCATAACAATGAACTACAACCAAGTTGACTCATGAGATTCATTTTTTACTGCCATGACAATGAACTACATCCAAATTGGTTATAAAAGATTGCATTGTTAAAAGTTAATTTTTAGCTTTAAAGTTTGACATAATAATTATAAAACCAAATCTCATTTGTTTAAATAACATGGAAACCCATAAAATTAGTATTAGATAATTAAACATTAATAATAAATATTTATAGTTTTTTTGCTTAATTATATAAAATCCAAATCTGAATTTGTTTAAAATTACAACTTACAACATGGTTAACTATTTTGTAATTTTGAAAAATAAAAAATATAATTTTTTGAAATGAGTATACGATAAGATAAGAAAGTATACATTCCATACATTTTGATATATTCATAAAATATAATGTTTTTAAAATTTATAAAAAAAATAAATAAATATAATTAAAAAATTTAACGATCATCCAAATTAAAAATTTAATTTCTATCATGTTTTCTTTGTTGCCTTAGCATTTTCGAATGAATGTTGAGTAGTTGAAAAAAAAGGAAAGACCATTTTGCCGGGTTTTCTTCACCGCCTTACTGTATTCAAATGAATGTTGAGTAGTTGAAAAAAGAGGAAAGATCATTATGTTGCATTTTCTTCCTCGCCTTAGTGTATTCGAATGAATATTGAGTAGTAGAAAAAAAAGGAAAGACTAGAACAAGTTTTCTTCCCCGCCCTTAGTGTATTCAAATGAATGTTCAGTAGTTGAAAAAAAGGAAAGACCATGGGCACATTGCAATCTTATCTGTGGCTATATGGCAATAGGTACAGGTAGCTGGATCAATCTTTAGGGTTTCTAGATGGATGGCCATTCTTAGAATTGATTTGCAAATTAGTTTTATATTTTCACATGAAATCTATGTTGAGTAGTTGAAAAAAAACGGAAAGATCATGGCCACAGTACAATTATATGGAAACAGAAGGAAAGACCATGGGCACAGTCCAATCTGATCTGTGGCTATATGGAAACAGGTACAAGTCATTGGATCAATTTTTAGGGTTTCTAAATCAATGGCCATTCTTCGAATTGATTTGCAAATTTGTTTTATATTTTCACATGAAATGTTGGAAACAAGTACAGGTCATTGGATCAATTTTTAGGGTTTATAAATCAATGGCCATTCTTAGAATTGATTTGCAAATTTGTTTTATATTTTCACATGAAATGTTGCAGTAATTAGCTAGCAGTGGTTGAAATTGGATGCGTTGAGAAATAAGATTGAGGAGGATCTCTTCAATGGCTTGCTCACAAAACATGGATGTATTTTGGTTGGGTAAATTTGGACCAAGATGGAAGGATCAGAAGTCTTGGTCTTCTTTCAAGAACCCAAGAAAATACTTGCACAAGTACCTTTTCTCTCCTTTAATTCCTTCCTCGATTTCAATTGCTTCAAATAATCTACCAACTTTTTCACCTGAAATTAGGTTATTTGGGTTTTGTTTTATAAGAATTTAGATTCAAATGAACTAGCTCCACAATTACTATATTGACAATGAAATTTATATTAAATATACGTTGAACTCTTATAGTAGTTTGGTAGTATACCACACCAGAAATTACAAAAATAGTAGTTTAGTAGTATACCACACCAGGATTACAACAGAAAAAACAACAACGTAGACTTCTTAGGGTAACTCCCTACCCTCCCTCATTTCAATGCAACATGAAAATATTTTCTTGCTCTCTAATCATTTCACGGTAATAATCTCAATTTCAAGCTCTCTTACCAGAAACGAAATGGGTAGTTTTCATTTTTTAATGCAAAAATCTGGGTTTTCCACTTCTCAGGGTAACTCCCTACCCTCCCTCATTTCAATGCAACACGAAAAGATTTTCCTACTCTCTTTCCATTTCACAGTAGTAATCTCAATTTCAAGCTCTGTTACCATAAACGAAACGTGTAGTTTTCATTTTTTAATGCAAGAAACTGGGTTTTCCAAAAATGGTTCGTTTCTTGAAACTGTTTTATGGAAAACATTAATCTGGTTCATTTGCAATATGGATCTCTTGCCGATTGGACGTCGACATGAATCATAAAAAGCATTGGTTTTGTGGATAGTTTTTGGAGGCATTTTCATAGTCTATGGTTAGAAGTCAACCATATATAGCTTAGGTGCTAATGAAACAGGTTTGTTGCAAATAGGTTGGGTCTTCTACCTAGTGACAACACCTTGCAATAATGCTTAATATATCTTTAACAATGTTGACTATTTAAGGATTTTATTAGTTAAAGTTGTGTTATTTTTTTAATTGTAGCCATTGATGTGTAGCAGTGTATGCTTAAGTTTTTACCAAAAAAAAAAAATGTTATTTTTGTGTTGCTTTTATTTAAAAGTGGATT
>APFE031634880.1:0-10648 GCA_000404065.3 Pinus taeda
TAAGGGCATGTATCCCATCTCCAAGTTTCGAGATTATATCCCTCCGTGTAATGGAAAGGTCAAGGTCACTAAGGACCTAGATGCAGAGGAATTCCTTATTCATACACCCCTACTACCCGAGAGGATCACCTTCGAAGGGTTGCACCTGCCACATGTTCCCCATTTAAAGATCGAAGACTAGTATTTAGTGGACCATGAGTGGTTCCCCCACCTCATTATGGAGAAATACATGCAACTGATGTATTATAAAGAATCTGGTGTCATTGCATTGGAGGCAATGCAGTGGATTCGTGGATTAAATCAATTGGGGTTGCTGAACGCACTGTGGGTGCTCCACTACCACTGCTCCAGTATCAATATCATTTGTATCAAGGAACTGCTAAATCTACTACATGATGGATATTTGTGGCTCAATGTGCCTATTACCATCAGAGACATGGTGATCCATCAGATCATGCTTATGCCATATTCAGGCTTGAATCCAACCAAGGAGTTTGGCAGAAAGATGAGTGAGCATGACCTTACAGAAAAGATGAAGAAAAATTTTGAGCTAGTCAAGAAGCCATGTGGATACCCCATAATGTCCATCACTGACCCCACGGTGAAAATTGATACACAGATATTAGTTGGAAAAGCCATGAGGAAATTCCACACAGATGAGGTTTCGGCACCAGTGATCTTGTTAGATGCACAGTGCATGGAGGGCATGTAGTTTAACTTGTCACACTACCTCAACAACGAGTTCCTTGTAAATTGTCTTAAGGCTCATGATGTGAGCAAGACCTTACACTATGCGTGGTTGATGCTCTCGATCATGTTAGTTTCTTGGGAGCTATAAGAGGATAGTCAGTTTCCTCCCTTAGAGAAAGGATTATCAGATGCTACACAGTTTGCCTCCCTTTTGGCTAGAGAGGGCACTTCACGGGTCACAAGGACTAAATTTTCCTAGGTTTTGATGGAGGCGAGCCTTCACATGGCCATCAACCAGAAGCCACGGTTAGTTGCAACTGTGTATGAGCAATTGTCAGAGTACATAGAGTGGAAGGTAGACTTCCACCGCATGTATATCAGGGCAAGGGAGGATCCACAACTGAAGTGGTTTGATCTACCCTATCCTTACACAGATGATGCCATTCAGGAAGTCATCGAGCACTAGACAAAAAATTGGTGCTCTCTATTCAATCTAGCCACAGGGACCAACAAAGGTGTGGGGTGTTTAGCAAAAAAAAATGAAGAAGGATGCAAGTGGCCAAAAATTGGCCGTGTAGCGAAGGCAGGAGGCTGAAGAGAATGCCCAGCTAGGAAAGGAGAGCGCTACACAACAATAGGCTAAACATGAACAATATCACTCCGAGTGGAGTGGTAAATCCCCTTCACCCCAGACCAAGGAAGAAGAGTTGTTAGATTAATGCAGTTCTGGTGATGAAGGACTATGAACTCGGTCAAGACCCCCTAAGCCAACATGGACACTACTAGCCCACTCTCCACCAAGATGAAAGAAGATATACCAGTAGATGTGATCATTTTCGGAGAATGGGGAGACCTAATCCTAGTGATGAAATTACCTTGCAACCTCAAGTGACTATAGAGCTATTTACAAAGTGGGGCATGGATCTCATTTGGCCCATTCATCCACCATTAGGGAAGAAAAATTACATAATTTTGTGTATTGATTATTTGACAAAGTAGGTTGAGACCAAAGCTGACAAGGTAGAAACATAAGAGAAAGTGGCTAAGTTCTTAAGGGAGAATTTATTCTACAAGTTTGGGTACCCTATAGAGCTAGTCACCAACCAGGTAGCTCAATTCACATCATATCTGATTGAAAATTTGTTGAGGTAAAATGGGTTAAAACAAAAAAAGTCAATTTCCTATCATCCTCAAGCCATTCGACAAGTAAAGGTCACCAACAGAGCATTTGAAGGCATCCACACCAAGGTTTTGAGTAACAAAATAAAATATTTGGTTGATAGACTGGTGGCGGCCACTTGGGCCTATAATACAACCTGGAAGACAACCACTAGTTTCACCCCTTTTGACATCGTCTATCGAAAGAAGGCTATGCTCTCCATTGAGTTTGAGTACAACAACTTGAGAATGGCAGCACGATTAGATTTGGATGTTACAAAGGCATAACAGGAGAGACTACTCTAGCTAAATGGTTTGGATGAATTTAGGATGCTCGCCCTCCTACACACTGAAGGTATCCAATTATAGAAGAAGGTTTGGCATGACAAGAACATTAAGGACAATGTTTTTCAAGAAGGGGACTTGGATCTACAATATCACTCCATGTTTAAGGATGTCAAAGTAAAATTGATAACCAGGTGGTTAGTCCCATAACTGATAAAGAAGTCGCATGACAATTAGGTTGCTCAAATCAGGATAATTGATGATGAAGATATTCCATTGAATTTCAATGGATACGGATTGAAAGGTTATAAAATTCCTCTGTCTGGGGAGGATTTCATCAACACCATTAGTATAGAGGTAAATTTGATTGGAAGTGTCTTACCTTCCAAGTCACACAACTCTTGAAGACAATTTTTGATTTGTGTGAAAAAAAAAATTAAAAGGAAAGAAAAATAAGAGACTGAGGTGAAAAACTTTATGAAGCATCGGATGCCAACTCTTCGGTTGAAAACCTACTTAAGGTAGCCTAGGAGTGAAATAAATAAAAATAAAAGGATACTTGGGTGAAAACCTCCTTTGAGGCACCTAGGGTAGGTAGGCAGGCTATTAACCTTGTTTAAGGTAGCCTGTTTATCTTCCAGAATAATGAGAACAAAAAAAAGAAAAAAAGGAAAAATAATACCATGGGAGAGGCCTCAAACATGGCCACTAATAATTATGTGATTTTGCAGGTTTTGAAGGTAGTAAAATATATAGAGCTATAGGGACAACATGCTATGTTTCATCTCATTTCTTACTACAACAACTCCATCCCGTCCACTCCTACCATGTCCCTGCCACTCATATCCGTTTTAAGGCGTCAATTTTATTTTATTTTCATTTTCTGGCTTGTTACAGGATGTCTTGTAGCTACTACAGGAAGATCCTGTAGCACTAGACGATGTCCTAAAATTCTATAGGAAAGGAATCCGGAAGGGAAAATCATTAGGTAGGCCTATTTTAACTTGATTGGGGACACTACACCTACCAAACCACTCATCCATCGTCCATTCATCCGCAGTCCAAGTTGCCATACCTATATCTAGCTTTGTCTCACTAAAAAAAACACAAGAAAATGTCCAAAACATTAAAAATAAATAAATAAATAATTACCAGAGGAGATGTCCTCCCTTTGCCCCAACCATTAACTACTCCAATAAATCCATTCCATCATTCTCCAAACCCTACACCACTACCCATCCTCCCTTACATTTATTTTTTCTTTCCAACTAGAGAAAAGGGCGGGAACATCATCCTTGAGTACCTTGTTTCTATTAGCCCAAGCTCCACAACGACAATGGCAAAAAATATATATGAAGCACCTACACACATGGACCAACAAGAAATTAGCTATACAATCCAGGAAAATCACACAACAAGAGAGTAGAGGAAAAATTCCCTTAGCAGCAACATAGAAGGTGAATCCTCCAACATGCATCAATCAACAAAGTTAGGCATAGATACGACAACTCATCCAGCTCTTCCCTGAATACAATATGATGGAAAAATTATAAATGTTGAAAAATTTATTTTTATAAGTTGGAGGTGGCCAGTTAACTTGGCCACCCTAAGCTCATGATCAAAAGTGAACCTCCAGTTAGCATGCCATGTCTCAGTGTCAAATCAATGGGAATTAGTTGAAAATGTGGTTGATTCAGTTATGTGGGAGTGGGTGATAATTACAAGGAGGAACTGCATGCTAAGAAATGGTGGGCGAACAGTCCCAATTAGTAAATCTCCTACCACTACCAGCGAACACAATGCTCCAATCCTTGACCATAAATGGCATAAAAACCCAAACTCTCATGCACTTTTTTCTCATTTTGAAATAAAATAGATAAGGACCAACACCAGTTAGGCTTCTTTGAGTTTATCAAAGGATACAATGATAAGATATCTTATGATTTTTCCATGGCACTAAACCCTCGATCAAGAACACGTGATACCACTATGGTGAGATGGTTGTCCATTATAATCAAACCTAATGTGATCAACAGAGTAATCACACTTCCTCTAGCAATATGATGCAAAAGAGACAAAAAGGCTAGCAACACTTTTTCTAAGAAAAACTTCTTCTTGAATCATGAATGGCTAATTGAAGAAAAAAGTGGGGTCAAAAGGGAGAGCCTTCCCTATCCCTATGATGAGGTGAGCTACCCCATCCTTAAGTAAATATTTTTGTGAAGCGAGACTAAGTGTAGACTAGCTACCAATTTAGACTCCTCCATGAGTTGATTTTCAGAGATAGAGTACACATAAACCAGTTCCTTGGTGTGCATTATTTCCTTTTACAATAAATTATAGACATGAGGGAGAAGGTGAAAGAAGGTAAGCACCAACAGTTTTCACACCATGGTATCATCAAGCTAATAATGGTAGATTCCTTAAACCAATTGAGAATTCATGTTCTCTAGTCCCCATTTAGGGGCATGCATAGAGAAACCTTCCTTGAAGTCTGAGCCCATGAACATGGTGGGGTCCCTACCTGTAGTGATGAAGAGGATGAAGAGGAAGAAGAGGAAGAGGAAGAAGATGAAGAAGAAGCAAAAGAAAAAGAGGAAGAAAATGAAGAAGATGAAGAAGAAGAAGAAGAAAAAGAAGAAAAAGAGGAAGCAAAGACAAAAAAAACATAGGAAGAATAAAAGGAAGAAGAAGAAGCAGAAGGGGAAGAATAAAAATAAGAAGAGGGAGAGTAGAAGGCAAAGACAAACTCTGGGAAAAATATTGTAAAAGGGGAGATAGCTCTAAGATTTTCTCCTGAACCCATTGAAGAGGATGCATCTACTTCCTTGGCTTCCTTAAGCACACCTATCAAGTTGAAGAGGAAAAGGTAGAGGTAGAATCCCATCTATTTACAACAAAAAGAAGCACTAGGATCAAGTAGGGGAAGCCACAAACACATACAAAAAATCCCATCATAATTGAAGAATCACTATACAAGTAAGAGGAGCTAGATTCCTTGGGAATGAAGGTTTAGGAAGGCACATCACTGCAATCAACACCAAGTTATACCATCACCTATGTCAGGAAGCATTTCACTAGGTCAAAATCATGTAAGAAAACCAAGGCATATGTGACCCTCGAGGAGAAGGGGAAGGGCATGCTATAGGATCCCTAAATATTGTTGTAGGAAACATTGTTAGTGCTACAAGAAAGGCATAAAGAGCTATAGGGAGGATAGTAAAGGGCACTGACAAGTCAAGGAAGCAACCTCACAAGTACAAGAGGGGACAAATTCTCCAAAGACATTTGAGGAGGATTTTCCAGAGTTGTAGGAGCTTAGAGCACAACCAAATCTAAGTTCCTACTACAAGTTCATTAACAGAGGCTGAGTAATACCACAGAAATTTTCAATCCCTCTCTTCTTCAAGCTTGAAAAATAAAGAGGAAGGACACAATGATGGATGAAAATTTATAGGTCAAAGAGAGTAGAAGTTTTCATCCATATGGATTAAACATTCCTAGAGTTGTGAAGGTAGTTAAGTGAATTGAGAGACATGGAACACACAATAAGAACACGATTGCAAGCAGAAAGGAATTTGCAAGGAAAGGAGAGCCAATTAGCCACTATGGAAAGCCTGTCCCTAGAGACACTTCAATGCAGGCTTCAATGTAAAACATATGCACTATACCTCAAAGATAAATGGATGTAGTTTCTAGTTAAGGCATTGGCACAATAGGGAACCATGCCATTCCAATATTATAGGAAATTCATAGATCTATGTATCAAGATCAAACTTCAAGACAAGGCCAAATTATCTAAAATTTACCTACACAATCTTGCCTTGATAGACTTGAATGTGTGGGAGCCCAATTTAAAGTTGGGGTACTTGCAGTTAATGGATGTTGCATCATAGATGAGTGATGAGGGTTCTGTTGGATACCTATACCAATAGGTTTCATATTTCATGATTGGATATCAAAGGTCCAAATATGCTCTGCTTTGACAAAGGCAAAGATCCCATATTTCCCTAAGAAGGCAATGCCTGTATCAGTTTTGATAAGAACTTAATTTTTGATGGGTGGTCCAACAGTCCAATTTGGATCATGCCATGTTTTCAATTTCCATGTTGTAGAATAGAGGATGATATCTGTCCAAACTGTTTAATCTTGGCAGATCAGTAGCTAGGTAGAGAAGCTTAAGGTTCCCAACTGCTAAATCTGGGACCTTGGAAGGAATAAGGGTTGAATTAGATAGGATATTCAAAGCAAAAAGCCAATGAAAAGAAAAGGCATTCAAAGGGTTTGCAAGTCCAAGTGCACCCTCCAAGAAGGAACAAAAAATGCTAGGAAATCTAGTTGGGTAGGTAGATGGGGTTGCAGAAAAGTTGTGTCTTTCAAGACCAAAATTGCTGAAACATCCACAAGAAAGGCAACACACTGGAGCATGACTAATTCCCCTGTTTTCATTAGTATATTACTCCTTACTAACACCCCACCATCCACTGGTTTATGCAGCAAACTCAAAGGTTTTGTCATAAGACTGATGGCCTTCAAAAGCCACATTTTTTGTGTAAAAATCTTTCCATTTCATCTATTCTTGATTACAAGTTATTTTCAGACAAAACTTTGTTGAGCTAGCCCTCACTCATATGTTCCTTCCATATTAACAACTAAATCTACTACTTAGCTCCCTATACCCCTTTACCCCTAGTATTATAAACACCATGGTGTATAAACCCCACAATGCATGAGTATCCCCTCCCTGGCACTATAGCCATAATATTCTCTCCCTGGGACTTGAATTGACACCTGGTCAAGGTCAAGAACCCATGACTCACCTTTTGCTTCCCCTGAAACCAGTTTCCCTACCCAAAGTGACATTTTGCCTTGAAAAACCTTCAAAACCTTGAAAAAACCTTTGAAAAACCCAAAAAATCACCAAAGGGGCGGAAAACATTGAGAATTTACCCTCCCCGCGCTTTATCCTAAGGTCGGGGGTTATCTGCCTTTTCATATTACATAAAATTGGTGCAAATCCCATTTCCTATAGTTCACGCCCTTATGAATGATTTTTGCCCGAGCCTATGCAAAACCCGCAAAAACCCCTAATCCTAAAGTTCCCAGCGTATTATTTAAATTGAATATTTTAATGGCCGGGCGGGCCCCTTCCAAACATGCACGACCAGTCGGAGGACCCGCCAGCCGTCCGATCTCCGCCGGTCGAGATCCAAAGGTGGGCGGTCAAAATCACAACCCGATCTGCCGACCGTTAACGTCCGGGGATAGCGGTTTTGGGCCCGTACGAGGACGCGTGGCAGGCACGGAGGTTATTCGGAGCTCTCTCCCCGTTACCGCCTGTGCTCCAAAAGTGGTGCGGGGAACCCGCTTACCACCACGCCACTTACCGCCTTCCCTCACGCGTCACCACCACGTCACCCTGACGTCACCACACGTCCGTCCGCTCCCCCGCCCTGTCAACCTCCACGCCGTCTTGCCACAGCATCAGCCTGCCACCGTGTCCCGCCACCCTGGCCATCACGTCAGCGCCACGTCATCACCGTACGGCGGGCCCACCATGACGTCATGCTGATGTCATCGGCGGAAAAGCGCCAATCGCGTTATTTTGCAAAATTTAACGTTATAACCGGCCTAATAAGCCGTTTTTTGTCATTTTCACTTGATTAAGAGAAGGAGCCGTTAAACGACCAGCTGCCGCGAAAATTGACCCCAACAGCAAATTTGAAGATTTCGACCGTTGAAAGTCCAGAATTCACGGTGCCAAGCCTCCACAGCTCAGCTCGCAAGTGCCCAAGCTGGTTTATCCAGGTATTTAGCCAGTTTCCCCCACTTCGCCCGTGCTTTCTAAATTCTCTGTAAATCCACCAATTAACACCATTAAAACCTTCAAATTATAGTTCTGCCTATCACTTAAAGCCTGCCAAGCAACCTACAGCACCCTAAAACCACAATTCAGTAAGACAGTGCTCGTTTCGCGGGCTGAAACCCCGAAATCCTTCCCGAGGTACTCGGCATTGTTCCCTTTTGCCAAGTACAATCCACTTGCTGTTACAACAGAGAAACCTAAGGAAACCCTGCAAAATTCTCAGTAACAATTCACACCCTGTGAATTTCACAGAAAAAACAGATAATCCAGCTTGCAAACTCCCTCTGCAAAGGAAAAACTCACTGTATTAGCAGTTGAGTTAAAGTCAAAAGCCCTTGATTGAATCACTGCCTATTTTTCTACAAACCAGCTCCTATCATGGCGTCTCCTGCAACTTCATCCATCAATGTGGCCTCACAAAGTCAGACAAACAAACAGCTGGAAGCCCAGACACTAGTAGATAAGGATAGTCTCATTGGAGACTTTGAAGGGAGCAGGGACTTTTTGCAGACCTTCAGTAGGTTGAGGGAAGACCACAGGGATGGACATGGCACACATGGGGTCTGGGAGTCAAACCTGCCCTACTACTGTCTCCCAGCTGTGAATGTTTTCCCTGAAATCATTCATCTCTGTGCTGAACATTATGATGCAGAGCATAGAGCCATCAGCACCTCATCAGGGAGGATCCTTTTTCAAATTAATGCTGAGTCCATCAACAAAATGCTACATTTTGATCAGACAGAGCTACTGATCCCATTCTTTATGAACCAGTTGATGGACGCTGGTGACAAACTGACTAATGAAGAACTATAGAGAATCAGCAGAGACTTCATGAAGCCTGAATGCCAGACCTCAGAGCCCCCTCCCTATCAGAATGATCAATTCAATGAGGTGGGCAGGCTATTACTAGATATGATAGCCTATGTATTGGGGTACCAGGACAGTGAACATGTGGACAGAGGCATGCTAGCAATGCTGTCTGTATACAGCCCGTATCAACCCCCTGCCAAAAAATACAACTTTGCCAAATTTATTGCCAACAGAATCCATGATCAACTAACCAAACTGGACAGACAGGGGGTCTTCAGGTATTCAGGTTACCTTTACCATATGTTCATGTACTATCACTCTGAAACCTTCCCATGCCATATCAGAAAGCTGGACCAAACAGGGGAAAGAAGGTCTGTTATCTTCTAGACCTCAGTCTATCACAACGTGACAATTTCACCATACACCTTTTGTGAATTTGTTGACCAATTTGTCTACCCACTCTGCTGCATGTTAATGAAGTCCCCACCTCCCAGAGTGTCCAGTGAGATCAAGAAAGCTCTACAGCTTTCCAAGAAAAACAAAATAGGTGACTGGTACCTATATGAGCACCATAAAGTCTTCAGGATCTATGGATGTGAGGTCTGCCCATATAGAATCCCAAGATATGTGCCAATAAGATTATTTACCCTTGAATACTATAGACAATTGGTTCAATCAGACCTCACCCATTTCCATGATGCCAAGAAAAAGGCTCACCTCAGCTTCAAGAGTGAAATGGGCCCCTTTATTATGAATAGGAAGGAAGGATGGGAGGATGCAGATCTGATCCTGAAAAACAAATACAAGCTCTCCTATAGTTTTCGGTGGGTCCCTTATGACCCTCAAGGAGTCATCTCGGCTAGGAAAACCAAGTATAGGCTCCATGCCATCAAGCATTGCCAATACCCTCATATAGAACAATATGCCAATCTGCAAGAATGGCAACCAGATACTCTAGCTGAGAGTTTAACTGAGGAAGAGAAAATGCTTAAGAATGTAAAGGAGCTTGAAAAACCTATTGACCTGGATTATGTGCAGCAGGTACCCTTATTTTTGCCTTACACAGTAGGACAAGGGACCTCAGCAAAAACTCATGTACTTCAAGCACCTTCAACATCAAAATCAGCCATGGACAAAGGTAAAGGCGTATTAGGGGCAGAGGATAAGCAACAGGAAAAGAAGACAGAGCAACAGGCTCAACAACAGGCAGAACAGCAGAAGGAAAAGGAAAAGGAAACAGAAAAGGACAAGGCTCAAGAGCAGGAGGCTCAGCAAAGAAAAGAGCAGGAGGACAAAATGGAGACAGATCAGCAGTCAGGCCAGCAGCAAGAACAGGTGGAAAAGCCACAGAATGGGCTGCCAAGGACCCCTGCTCTGCAAACTCCACCTCCACAAACGCAGCAGTCCAGAGCCCCAGTCTTACAGACTCCGGTACATGAAGAAAGGGGAGTTAAAAGACAAAGACAAGACTCCACTCCTCTCAGTGGACCTTCAGAGCAGCCAGAGGCTAAAAGGCAAAGGGCAGACTCCCCTGAAATAGAAGACATCACTGATGATGTCTTAGACATTGAGAAGGACAGGGAGAGCAGCCTACAAATAGGAACAAGCTCCTTCCAGCAGGAGCAAAATTTACAAGTCAGTTTGGAGGTGGCCTCCCAATCTCAGCAGAGCAAGAAGCCTAAGAGCACCAAGGCTTCTTTTATAGAAATCAAGGCTCAAAATGAGTTATTGAGGCAGGAGGTGTACAAACAGTTTATAAATGCTACACCGACCATGCAGGAAAGGCTGATGGCAGTCTATGACATCCAAAAAGAGAAGATGATCTTCAGCCATTTCAAA